>VYZP01026986.1:15359-36995 GCA_013400635.1 Hypocryptadius cinnamomeus
TTTTGCAGTTTTAGAAAGTTTGTTATACTAACAGTGACTATAGGAGTCAGCTGGAAGTTAGACTTTGATGATCCTTGTTCGCCTTTTCCAACTTAGGATATGCTGTGATTCTATAACTCTAAGTACGAGGATTTTTTTTAATCAAGCAGCTCAACCATTTTAGCCTATTAAATACAGCTTAAGGAATGCTTGCTCTCTATCCTACCTATAATGCCTTTTAGTTTGGCTACCAGCCTACTCAATGTGATGGTTCAGAATTAACAAGAGCTTAACAGTAAATCTACTATTCCCCTGCAGACTCTTGAATCCAGGAGGAGTGCTTTTCTAAATCAAGATAATTCAACAGTTCTTCTCTAAACTAACTGGTTTTAAGACCATCATGCTGCGGTGGTTAGTTGGTTGCAGCATAGCTTTAAATCACATTGCCATGAAAATGAGACTCTTTGTATATATGTTTTAAAAAAGGTCAAGGTTTTTAAAAACTGAAAGAGAGTATTCCCTTCCTGACCATTAAAAGAGAAGTCTTTAAGGGAAAGTTAAAGAGGAGACAGGAAGGACTTTCTGGATATCAGAGGCCTCCCTTAAGGCCTCAGTTTGCAAACTAGAAATTAAGTATTTTTAAAAAGTCTTGACCTAGGCACTAAATCTGAGTAACTCTTTTGGGAATCCTGGAGTTATTTTAACAGGAAATCACAGCTTATCTTATTCTAATATCATGTTGTTAGTTTGCCATTCTTGAAAAGGCTGAAAATCAAATCTTTGTTTGTCTTTAATATCACCATTTGGAAAACTTATTTTGTAGCAATACTATTGGACGTATTTTTGGATAAAGTTTCAGTGGAGCAAAATTTGCATTTTCTTCTACTAGGAAAGGCAGGCACCCTGGAAAAGACTTGTATAGTCCCCATTTCAGCAGAGGCACATGCATTTTATCAGAGAGACCAGGACAACAAATCTGTTCTTGAAGTTTTTCTGATGCATCATTAAAAAGAACATACATACAGTGTTTCCCATCTCCTGGCATTGTACTCTGCCCTCCAAGGAGAAGTTACAGTTACAAAAACCAGACAAGAGCCAGGACTCTGCAAAGGATTGGATTTCATTTTTTCCCTCCTCACGTTTGTTAGTAAGTACTGGGTATATACAGAACCATTTGACTTGTGAGACATAAGACATTTCATAAGTCATCTATTTTTGTCATTTGAAGCATCTGACTCTATTTTTACAGGAGCATGCCAATAAAATAGCCCACAATGACCTTTTTTAACTTACTCAAACCCAAACTTTTTTAAACTAACAAAAATGTTAGTAGTGATCAAAAGCTTTCATTAAATTTGCACAAAGAAAAAGACATAAAACTTTTAATTTGTAATTTCAGCATTATATGCTTTGTGAATTCTCATCGCAACAGAATATTAAACACTTTCACTCCTTTGAAAAAAACTGCATCTTTTCCATCATAGATGAGTAGGCAAATAAAATCAGTAGAATTTTTTTGACAGCCTGAGTTCCTTCTATAATTGTCTTCATTTTATCATGTCCATGAGGGTAAACACTGTGTCTACATGTGCTAAGTAGGAGTTGCAGTGTGTTATGTCTTCACCTTGGAGGGTTTAATGGGAGAGTTAACACATACACACTTTTGCTGATAAACAATTGGCTGTGTGCTGGTGTCAGCTTGTCTTGTTAGAAATATTGCAACACAATACCACAGAAAGAGGAATATATGTGTATAAAAGAGGAATTAAGTGCTTTTATTGAATGGCAGTCAAAATCCACATAATTGACTTTAGCCTAGGAACTTTTCTGAATTACAAGAAATCATATTTTATTCTTAGTATATACCCACAACAGGGGTTGAGAGAGTTGAGTAAACTTGTTATACTCCAAGACATAAATGCATTTTTTTTCAGTCATGTGAGAAAAATCACACAACACAAATGATTTGAAGCAGGTTTAAAAAGGTCTGGTAACACATGGGGAACATGGTTTTTCATGCTGTTTGACATGGATACTAGTAGACTGCAAGACAACAGCCAGTGAGATTGCATCCTGTCTTAAAGCTTGTAATGGAGTTCCTTAATCTCATTAATTTTTGTATTGCTCACATTAGCAATTAACATCGGTTCCTGTCCCTTAGAGATGGTAGATTTGGGTATGTTGCACTAACAAGCACAGTTCTTAACAGAAGTCAATTCCACCATTTAATTTTTCATCCGGTATTCCAACTTCTGAAGCATAAGTCAACAGTCATATTTGTTTTCTTTATTTTTAGTTCTAAAAATGCTAAAAAAAATACAGTATTTATAGATGGTTTCACATGCATATTCAAACCTCTTTTACTAGAAATAGGTTTATGGTTGAAACTTCAGGTCAGAAGGCCTTAACAAAATATCTATTGTACAGCTCTCACAAACTGACAAGAGTCAGTAGACAGGTAATAGACTTCCTAATTTCTTTGAAACATTTATATTTTGCATAAACCAGACATGAAATTCAGGGTCCTGACCACTAATGTAACTTTTCCCATACTCTCTGAATTTTCAGAAAAATATATTTATGTACAAAATCTCTCTGTTAATGTACAGCCTTAATACAGTTTATATACTCACTTTCTGAGTAAACAGCAGCTAAAGTAAAGGGAAAGTACCACTTTTCTTCTGCCAAAAACCAGAAGGAAATTCCCAGCTTCTGTTCTGTTCTTTGCTATGGCAACCTACTCCTGGAAGAAGAGTCACCAGGAGTGAGAATCTCTGTTGGGATAACAGTAAAACTAAGCAATATTTGAAGATTTTCTAGTTCTCTCACATTTTGACTTCATGTATCAGGAGGCTGTGAAAACAAAGTTGTTGCAGCTGGCACTCCTCTAATTCCTTTTTGTACAGAAAAAGCCCTTCCATCCTTCCTTTTCTCATCTGACTTCCCCTTTCTGTAGGGATCTATACATTTTTCTTGAATCATTGTACAAATTGCATTTTCCTCCTCCAAGATAAGAAGTTGCAATGAAGTTCAGTCCTCTGAGCATTCCTAAGTCACTGCTCAAGGACAGGAGAAACTCCAGAAAACTTAGGAAAATAGTAGGGGAAGAGCATGAATGAAGAAAATTTATGAAAAGGGACAGCAGAGAAGGACAATAGGACATAATGATAAAAACATTAACCTTTACTTATAATAAGTTTCAGGATTACTGTTATCATATTTCATAGCACTAATATAGACACAGGAAAAAAAAAAAGAGTGAACACTGAGTGAAAGAGCAAGTCAAAATTAGAGAGGGAGATTAAGCATGGAACCATGGTAGCAGGAAGGGAATAAGAACTGTTAGTCATTAGAATTGAAAAACAAATTTGAAGACAGAAGAAGATAGAAGGAAATTAAATAAGATTGATAAGATGGAAGAAAAATATATTATTGCAAAGTCTTAAAATATAATATTGAAATAAAATTCAAATAACTTAACTTAGCTGCCAAGGGGCTGTACAGGGGCTGTACAGGGGAAGAAGGAAACTAGACTGATCACATGGAATGATTATGAATGCAAGAGCTCCTCACATTCAGATGCAACGAGGAAGCAACAGACACAAGCTGAAGAAGGGATTTTCTCTTGCACATTACATTGCCAAGACTGATATGTTCCATATGTGTTTTGTCCAGCAGAAGCAGCTGAGGCCTAAATGCATGCTTGACTATTTGACATTGCTCATTTCAGTACTTAATAAAGTCACTTTCCATGGAAAGAGATGCTGCGGTTTTGCTCTATTTAAAATTCTTTCTTTTTTCCCCTTAAGTCCCTAAGTTCTTCCTAAGCAAGAAACAAGACATTAATTCAATTATCGATGAAGAATAACATCAAATTACTGATTTTAATATTTTTTTAATTAATTATATTTGTACATATGCTACAGAGAAGCCTAAAAGCCCCAGTCAACATCAGCTTGCTGCTTGCTGCTGTTGACACCATATTAAATAAAACTTAAATATTGTATGGATCCAGTTCAGAACTGGCATGTAGTCATCCAGTTTGGAACACAAACAGAGTGATCTTGCATCTCCTCCCAAAAGACCACACAGACATTCTCTGGGGAATTTAGAAATCAGGGCCTCCAAAATTTCTGGCCATCTTCCTGAGCACTTGGTCATCTTTCTTTAGAAAAATGTTTTCTGCATCATATGTGTGTAGCTAGAAGGAATTTAGGGTAAAGAGCAGTGAAGAACTGAGGCACCGTGTATGCCAAAAGGATTCCCTAGTGTATAACCACTGATTTCTACCAGTCTGCATCTTTATTTTTCCATTTGTTTAAATTATTTTAAGGCACCTCATGCACTTAAATCTTATTTGAAGTCTCAACTTAGGGGCGCTATAATAAGGGTGCAAAGGGTGATGATGTCAAAGAAAGGAAAATTATCTTGATTAATCTTTGTTAAGTACAGCATTTTAACATAAGATAGGCAATGAAATCCAATTACTTAAGTAATAAGTTACTTCCTATCTTTTAAATCCTCACAAAGGTTCCCTGCGCATTTAGAAATGTAGGTGTGTTTAACCCAACTCCTCAAAACTATGTTCAGCTCTTTTTCTGACCAATTATCTCAGAACTCTCAATTCTGCTAGTTTCAGTAATTTCTTCTGATTGAAGAGGCACCACCTAAATTCCTTAAATATTGTTTGTCTGGGAAAAAACAATTTCTTTGACTTTTTTTTTTCCTGCAGCCTAGCTTCTTGAATTATTAATATTGCTTTGTTTTACGTTGTTTATCAGCAGGATTTCTGGATTATGACTATGACCACACAGACACACACGCACACACGTTCACAACTATTTTCTTTCTTTTCACATTCTGAGTATTCTTGGTTTTCCCAATAAAATACAAAGCTGTGCTCTTGGGGAAAAAAAAAAATAGGTGAAATTACATGAAGCAGATGAAATACATGTTTCCAGCAAGACAAACTATGTGAAAGCAGCGAATGAAGCTAAAGAACAATGTACTGCACTGTTCCCCAGTACCAAGTATGGAAAACACCTCACGAATATCTGTTGTAAATGTAAACATGAGTTGTCCAAGGAAAAGAGAAAAATTGGCCAGAAAAACAGTAGGTACTTTAAATAGGTACTATGTTTGAATTTCTGAGTTTTGAAATCAACTTAAGATTTTTCATATGTGAATGACTTATAAATCCAGTGGGAGTCCAAAATTGATTCTGTGGAAGAAAAATCTTTACCCCAAGGCATTACAATTGTTTCTTTATATGTGAACTAGTGTTCCTGACATTGTCTAGGATATTTTTAAATTTAGATTGGGCTAGTGTAAGATATACAGATATACTCCATAGTAATTCTTCCTTTTCCTTGTAGCTGAAGACTGACCTTTCAGTTCCCTAACACAAATTTCCTTGAAATACCTGGCAGGCAAAGCAAAGCTTCCATCTTGGTTGTACATTTCAAAACAACAGTTTGACCATTACAAATCCACCAAGTATTAAAACATACCATTCTACATACAGAGCTGCTTTCCGTTCAAATGCAGACTATAATCTGCTAAAGGCTCCCCTCTGCTCTACCTGAGAATAAAGAGTTGCGCTAGCTGTGTGTGGAAGTACATATAGTCAGGCATAGCTGGTATACTCATTTCTTGGTTGTCACACTGGCAAAAAACTGTTATAATACAAACAGGACAGTTATTCTCAGAGAGGCAAAAAGTGCTGGACAGCAGCTTGACATTGCATATTTTACATCTTGTGAGCGGTGACTTAATTAAAACTACCAAGATTATCTGAATGTCTGTATTTTGCTTTGAAAATAAGAAGAATTACATACAGGACATTTTTTTTTTCTTGTACAAAGGCAGCAGTTGAGAAATTTGCCACACTCTCAATTCATAACTCTCAAATAACCCATGTGAGCATGAAGTTAGGTTGGCCACACCAACTGAGAGTATGACCTGCAAAACCACAGCTACATCAGCAACCCTGAAGGGAATTCTGTTTCATTCACAGTGACATGCTTGGGCTTACCTTATATTCATTTTCATCAAGAAAGAGACAATCACTGGTATTTAGATTTTTTCATTTTTTAATGGGGTTAAGAGCAATCCTCTACTATGGACCTTCGTGGACAGCAGTTCGTGGACTTCAGACTCTCCAGGGAGATAAAGATCCAGAGGGAGTGTACTCCACCCTCAGGCAAGCTGGTTTTGAAGCTCCATTGCTGGGACTGCAGAATCAGTAATGCACAAATTAGTCCCCTACTATTGATGGAAATAACGATGCAAAATGATTTCCAGTGAACACCATAACTCTGAGTCACTGATAAGATAGTCACTATCTCTGTCACCGTCCCTTTGCTTTTCAGGCCTATTCCATGTTTCAAATACCTGATCATATTTCCTACTATTGCTGCCTTTAAATAGCAATAATCCTGTCTGCAATAATGCCAATCATTAATGATAAACTACATTCCTTAAATAAATGAACAGCTAAGTTATAATGTGATACTGCCCCTTTTTATTTTGCTTCGTCTTTCCGGGACTCTGCAGACTACAGCCATTTGCAACAGGTCTTCTCAGGACCTTGTCTTACAAAAGACAAAACGTTCTGGCCCTAATCCAGGAAAGCACTTAGATACATATTGACATTTAAGTAGATGAGTGGCCTTAGTGAGGTCAATTGGACTGCTTACTTGTGTAAAGCTAAACCTGTCTTGAAATATTTTGTTCGATGGACACGTACTATTCAACACTTTGAATGACTGAACCCTTTGTGAGATCATATGCAATTACTATTATTATACAAATATTTTATGTGATAGTAATTGCCTTCCAGATTATTTGAAATATGCAATTTTATATTCAGTGAATAATTAATGTCTCAAATTTCAATCCAATCCCATGTAAAAGGTACACAATAACTACCAGTAAATACAAGGTGTTTCTAATTTGATTTGTTTTCTAATTGATGTTGTGTTTTCATGCAGTGTTTTAATCTGTTGAGATTGCAAGGATAGGTCATACTGGGGTCTGAGTGTGACCCCAAACCTGCCCCACAGAGCATGGCTAAGTCTCTGTCACCCCTTATTTGCTCTCTGCCAAACACTTGCATCAGTGAGTTTTGTAAAACAGGGCAAATGACCAGACCACAAACTTGCTAGCACTTTTGAAGGAAAAATAACATCAAGATACCTTGGCACTATGTTGCCTCTCTAGTCATAAACTAGTATTGCAGCATGGAAGCTGAATGCTGCTTTTTGCCCTATAATCCAGCAAGTCCATTTTTTAATGATGTAAGACATAACTCAGACTTTGTTTTTATTCTTCCTCTGTAGAGACTGAATGACTGTCTGCCCTCATTACATTTCTTAAGTAGCGTCATTAACAGAAATTCACAAAATAGGAGATTTTGTCATCATTTACAGGTTCTTTCTTGGAGGTAGAAAGCATGGAAAAGAACGAGAATACACCTTTTATGATGTCTCACAGGAAAGTTCAGCTCTGTGTGGCACTTACAGACCTCTCCAAAATAGGGAGGGCTCTGTAAATGGTTTCTTCTGGGACATACTGAGAGCAAGGCTTTGAGATCTCAGTGAACCACTCTGCTCGGAGAAAATAATTTTTTTAAGAGGGGCATGATCACGGGGTTACAACAACAGGGTTTATCTTGTAGCTTTCTCCAGATATTTGTCAAATAACTTAGATTAATTTTAGAAAAAATTCCAAGGCTTTCTATTAGAGATAAATTTCTTCTTGGTTCTGATATGTATGCAATACCTATATAAGTAAACAGGAAATAATAATTGGTGGGATCCTAATTAGAATTTTCTAGTGCTTGTCTACTTGTATTTTTATGATCTTCAAATTGTTCTAGAAGAGGAAATGTGAAAAACTAACACGCTGATATGAAGGGTGTCTTCTTTATGCTTTCATCATATGGTCCATGAGCTCTCTGCCTCCAGCAGAATGCCACAGAAAGTTATAATGGAGGAGTTAATCTCTGACCTTAATTTTTCCAGTAGCTAGTAATCAGTGAAGTGATCAGCATCCAGAGTGTGCAACTTCTCTTTCTTAGAATTCTGATGTTCACATGAAGTAAAGCACTACTCCACAGGTAAAGCCAACGAAGTTTACAAAGCTCCTTAGTTTAACTATCTGCCAGGAAAAAAAAATTATATTCAGTTCTATTCAAATGAACACCTTCAAATTTGAAGACTATCTCTAATCACTCTTGGGCTACACACAACACTCTGTTGTAAATCTTGTAGCAATAAAAGGCCTTGCAGCACTTCCTGCTCGCCCTGCGGCGAGGAAGGGCCACTGAAAGACCTCCCATCTGACACTGGTCAGAAGCAGGAAGCCAGGGAGGCATCAAAGAACAACACAATAACCCAGACTCTTGAAACCCTCACCAGCACATTGTCTGAGCTTGGCCAAAGGTTAAACTGGCTCCTGTGAGCTCATCTCTTCTGCCTTGATTTTATCCTGACTTTCTATTGCTTGTAAAACAGGAAGCAATGGCCAGGTTGAACTCCAGTGAAGATATTTTCTGGGTGTGTTTTGTGATTATTTGTTTGACTCAGCAAATCTACTGTCTGTGAGTTGTTTGTATTATGACACCTAGGAGCTCCCTAATTCAGAAACTGTCAGAGTATGCTGGCTTAGAAAATATGTCCATGATCATTCACAGTTCATAAGAATATCAGTTCAAAACACTTCTGCATGTTTGTTTTGTTACAACACTATCAGTGCACTATTCTAAGGAGAACACACCTTCAAAAAGTATTCAAGAATGCATGTGAAGGAAAAAGGAACATTTCTCTTTCTGAAGCATGCAAATTGTAAACATGGCTTGAAAAAATAAGCCTGGTCATTAAATTCCATCACAAGAAAATGTCCTGGCGGGCTTTTTGATGTCAAAAAAATTTACAAAACCCTATGAGAACCTTGCCCCAAACTCCTCTTCAAATCTACCTGGAACAAATACCAGTTTTATAAGCCTTCTACTCAAGTGTGTGCAGTTGAGCTTTCTCTTTCTCTTTTTCTATCAGTGTTTCCAAAGTGCCTCCCTCTCACTGGTTACCAGGCAACAGAACAATATTGCTCTGCATGCACATCCAGCAATAAATGACATTATACTGTATTTTTGCAGAGTTTCTCAAAGAAAATAAAGATGTCCTGAAATACTGTCTTGTGAGATAAATAGCTACTGCCCAGAAGTCATTTAAATGCTTAAAATGCTGGGATTTTTCTTCATAGAAGGCAGAGATTGAAAAAAAACAAACCACTTCTCTAATAGAGGAGCTCCCATCCAAAATGAATTTATAATGCTAAAATAGACCACACTCTAAAAGAAAGCTGCTTCAGTTGACATTTCAAACAATTAACAGCCTTTTAGGTTCTACAGCCACTTGCATAAACCTTTATCTTACAATCAAGGCAAGACTAATGAAGCAGCAAGAGACATCAAGTTAAAGTACTTTCAGTGTCCTAAACACTAAAATGCTGCCTGTATGACAAAGCTCTTTTTTCCTGTTTTGTTTGATGGTTTGATGTCAATAAAACTCAAGAAAGTCTAGCAATTTTTCCAAAAAATCTTTGGTTTTGATAGCAGTTAGTAAAGATGGGCCCAGACCAAATCAAACCCCACACCTTCTCTTAACCTAAATAATTACTGAGAGGGAGGGATGGTTTGCAGCCCTTCATCTGCAATCAAAATGCATTTAAGAAAGGTCTGACTTTAGATCCTGACCAAAGTAACTTTAGATTGTTTTATGTAGTTTTGATTCAGTTTCATATTTCACATTGTAGGTCAAATTCACCTTTCTGTAACACTAAGATAAGAAACTGAAAGCTTCTGCAGTTTTTTCACTCCAAAACAAGGGGGAAATCTTTAATTATAAACAAATATCCCATGTAATCCTACCTGAACATGAAATGTTAATCCCTAATTCTTAAATACAAAGGTATGCACTGGTACCAGAGAATAGGCCCCACGGGTGTATTACACAAATATATTTTAAAACAATGTCATGGGTGAAATCTCAGAATACTCATCAGCCTATTTTTTTTGATTCTGCAATGGTCAAATTACATCATTTTCTAGGACAGTTTTTATTTAAATTTATACAGAAAACTTTCATTTTTGTTACACTTCTGTTAGACTGGGTTTTGTTTGCTTGGCTTAGAAGTTAAATTGTAAGTGATTAATGTTTTTAGACTAGATAAAAATCTGTTCCCAGAATGATTTGACACATGACCTTCAGGACAGACAGAGCACTGGGATAGATATGACACCTGAAAAATAGTTCCATTCCCTGCTGTTGTTGATTTAGTAGTGGTATAGAGTTACTTGCTAGATAACAGCAGAAGGATTTGTGGTTTGCTTTCTTGGATCTGGGAAAACGCAGTACAGCGAAATGATGCATTCTCAGCTTGTCTAGATAACATAAATAGCATTGCTCCATGCATACATTTGACTACTATTTACTCTGAAAGTCAGCAGAGATGAGCATTGAGTCTGTACTATAAACACCTCAGTTCTGTTTCTAGCTTTACTGCAGGAGGAACCAAATGCAAACATAGGATTAACTTATTTACAGGATGGCTGGAGCACTAGCTGGCAATTGCCTGTAGTGGGAATATTATGCCTTGGTCAAAAGAAAGACTCCAGTCTGCACTGAAATATAAATAGCAATCACAAGAACTAACACCTCAAGGCATGATCTGGCTCTTAGTTTACTGACATTTCTTGTATGCCAGTCTTTCCCAACACAGAGCTTGTTTTAACTGAGCAAAAAATATTATCAGCTTATTTTACAGTTCATAAAATCCTGCATACTCAAGAGTACTTGGTGAGACTTCTAGAAAGTCCCCAAGCAGTAGGCAACAGCATGTTTTCTCTGCAGAAGAAAGCAAACAATTATATCAGTTGGGATGAGAGTGAGCGATAACATGACATGTCTAGAGAAATCAGCTAGATCCCTTATGTGTTCATTCTAACAGTTGACTTTATTAATAGAATTTTTTGGATAAAAATGTTCTAGTCACACAGCAAAGGGGAAATGATGGCCTCTGCACTCTTCTGAAGCCAATTTCATTTTTCATCTTATTAAAATTATATTTGATTAGTCGTACTACACAATAGGAAAGAAAAAACACTTAAAAGTGAGTATTTATTTTTTATATGTTGTCAATGATGAGAAACAATATTTGCATATTGAGTCCCTTTCCACATATAAAGGCACACCACTTGCAATCCAATTATTTTAAGCTAAGCTAAATGAAAAACTAGACTGTGCTGTCTCCTAAAAACCAGTCAATAGCCACTGTAAGGATCAATAACCTAAAAAACTATTGATTGCTCATGTAACAACCTGTACTTTCCATTACACACTAAATACTATTGTAGATCAATATTTGCCAGATGTCCATTTATAAACCAAACATTTTGGCTATGGTGTCTGTCCTTAACCTTGCAAAAAGCACTGGTCCTTACATTTAATTTTAACATCTCCTGGTGTGCTGCAGTATTCTACCAGCAGCATCTCCCAGAAGCATCGTTATCTTCCTTTTCCAAACTTAGTGAGAGAGTTACTTTCCATGGCTTTTATTACTCTCTCGGTAACATTGTACAAATCAGTCTTCATCATTTTGACAGTAGAGTTACGTATATTTGGAAAAGATGAGAGGAAAATGCCTGATCTAGTAATGAAGGGGAATTCCTTATCTTTGGAGATAGCTGACTATCAAGACTCACACATTGGACAAGCAAGAAAAATTCTCATTTGCACCTGTTTTTTTAATGGATCTCCTAAAACCCCTTTTTTTTCTCCTAAAAATCACCCCTTTTTTTTTTTTCCTAATGAAAGACTGAACAATAGAAAAAAGCAGCTGTTAGAATCCCACTGCTACTCCCCCAAACAGCTTTGAGGCACTGAATTTGTTGAAATGTTCCCACCTCTTAGTTGTGGGTAGCATGGGCACAGGGCACTGAGAGCTGCAGCGCTGACTAAGGCTCCAGTGGTGGGGCAGAGGGGCAGTGGTGGCACTGCCAACCAGATTTCTCTCCTCTGAGTCCTGAAATGAGAACTCAGAAAGCACTGGGGCACTTTGCATCTGAAAGAGGAGCTGGATTTTGTGTTGTCAGAGAGGGAGAGAAGGTTTAAATAGGTAATTTTTAGGGACTGTCAAAACTGAAAAGTGTAAACATTGTTAACATCTCTTTAAAATTCTAGCAGGGACTGAAAGCCACCTGGATGTGTGCCATCCCCCAGTTGCAAAACCGTTTAGCAAACCATATGCTGTCCCAGAAGACAGGTCCTAGACAGATCTTTGCTGATCGCTTTGGGAGCAGCAGCCAGTAGCCATTGCCCAATCCGTGCAGCACCACTGCATTTCCTCTTTCTGCAACAGCCTTTGCAAGATGGGTCCTAGAGACTGCAGGCACTGCTGGGGAAAGTATGCATGCATCTCTTTTCAACCTTGTACAGTGCCTCTTTCCATTTGCTTTCATGTAGAAGGGATTCAAACATCCTTCTGATTTACCTCTACTAGATAGAGCCTAAATCTCCTTTGGATTTGATTTTGCACTATATGGTTCTCGAGAAAATAGTTCCCCTGTATTAATATAATTCTGCAGTAATTTCATGGGTGTCTGTGATTCTTTATCAGTGAGAAATGGATGTAAGTGATTTCAGGCAGACATTAGGATTTTTCACAAGTTTTCTCTTGCTTAGAAAAAAAATCTGATTTAATAACTGCAATGTAGATGTTTCTAACATGCTGTCAATTGCTGATTGCTATGCAATAAGACTCTGAAAATTAAAAAGTCAATTGCTTTCATTTTACTGTCTTGTCTGAGCAATCCTGGTGAATTTGTCAGTACACTGGTGGATCTGAAGCAGAATTTGGCCCGGTGATGCAAGATGTCATTAGCATTTCAAAACAGGCAATGTTTTGCAACGTGACAAATAGCCTATAACTCACATAAATTACATACACTTGCACAGACCTGTTTGGTCACACAAAAGACTCATTTTTTTCCCTCAGTTCCAAGTAGCTAAATCTGGATGCCTTATCCTCAATCCTGCATGCCTACCATCTCAACATTAATTAATAGTATGCTTCTCAACCCTGTATCTTCTCAGTCTCATAAATTATTCTGGCCCTTTCAGCCTGACATTAATTACAGTGCCTCACAATTCACACTGACACACTTTATCTTGTACTCAAACTGTCTCTTCTGGTGATAGCTCCAACCATACATACCAGTCCTGCACTTCATACTGGTCTCTCCCAGCTTTCGTGCCTGTAGCCTATAATGTATCTATCAGCTTCATCATCCTGTCTTGTCCGCTGCCCATCACTGCTCCTTCTGCACTTACCTAGGTTCTCCACTGCTTTTACAGGCTCTGTGAGAAAACTTCAGATATCATTCACCCCTGTCCACAGCCCTGAACACAAGGCCGGACAAACAGGGTATTTTAGCAGAAACTGGGGTGTAGGGAAAGCTTGAAAACATTGAGAGCTCTTGTTATAGATTAATGTCTTTTCCTAGCGGATTAATACATAAATTGGTTTGAGCACTGTACTCTTACGAAGATCGGTAATTTTTCAGCTGCTGGTTATAATCTAGATTTCTACTAGATTGGGGAAAATGCAAAGTTTCCAGAAGGGACTAATTTAGACATCCTGGGCAGGCTTGCCTAGTCGGGTAAAAGAGCAACAGTGTGGTCAGCTCCTGTGGGAAATTTCCAGCCCGATGGCTCTGCAGCATCTGTATTTTGGCAGTTTCACCAAACGCTCCCGGGAGCGCACAGCTGCCAGCTGGAGGCTGGCACGGCCTGCGGGGATGATTTCTGCCAGCAAACGCCCTGGAGGCCCCGCTGCTTTCCCCAAAGGCTTCTTCCCAGCTACGGGATGCTGGTGCCGAGCAGGGAAGCCACAGCACCGGAGGCAAAACAGCAGGGAGACAAAGAGAGGTCCTCAGGAAGGCTGCAGCAGCAGGAGAGCTGCCGAGCATTGCACTGCGAGAAAGGAAATGATGAGGTGAAGGCAACGAAAAAACCCAGCCCCTTTCTAGCTAAGTACAGTGTCCTTCCTCTGTTCGCCTCATCCCCTTTTTAGGATTTTTTTAGGAAGAAACAGACCCCTGCCACCCTCTCAAAACCTCCCTCTTCATGGTGAGCACACTCCTAGGAGCCCACAGCATGCCTGGAGCCCTGGCTGTGCATTTCAGGCACAGCCACGGTAAGGCTGACCCAGGCACAGCCAGACCACCCCAAGGATAGCAAAGCCTATCCTGCTATCTCAGGAGATGTTTCTGTTCCCTGCAGCTGCAGCAAGAGGTTTAAACTGGATGTGTTACATCTGTTAGAGAGCCTGGCACCATGCACTGCCACACTGTAGCGAGCAGCAGGACCGGAGGTAGAGAAATGGAGCAATATACTCTACACAAGAGCTGTTTCCCCCTAAATGTCACAACTGCTGGCCTCCTTGTGACAAGAAAAGAAGCAGAGAGTGGAACAGCACAGCAGACACAGAAAGAATCCAGGCTTGGGTATAAAAACAAGGGAAGGATTATTTCCAGTCAGAGAGCAAAATCACAGCTTAGCAGAAGGCTCTTGCAAGGGACAGTGTCCCTTTGGGAACGAAGCCTGCTCAGAATTTGCATTTTAATCGGGAAATCTAATATGATTTTTACAAACACAGATGCCAGATCTTTCTCTTACTCTAGCAGGTTATTATTCTCCCTCTCAGCTTTAAAATCAGAAGCCTAAACTCCAGCATCAAGTCCCAAACCTTTTTAAAAATAACTTATTTAAACTCTTCTTTATTTGATTATAAGACCATGAAAATTTCCAGGTGCATTTTCTGAAATTATGCTGCCAAGAACCTGAGAATCTCTGCAGTCACAGGCAGCTAGTGCAGTCACTCAGGACATCTGTATTTCAAGGAAAACTACCAGCATCCCAGTTCAAACAAAAATGGCTTGGAGAAGCCTGAGCAAACCAGCAAGAACGTGATGCAGAAGGCTGTAGAAATCATCAACGTGTTTTACTAATTAGATTACAATTAGCTGGAATTTTAGTAAAAACACATGAACATTTACTGTGTTATGTACTCTGCTGATGTTAACATGATGTTAAATTACAGCTACATACAAATAAAAGATTTTTCAATGAGTAATGAAACCAATTTTTTCCTGTGAACTTTTGAACCTCTATTATTTCAAAATATATTAACATTGCTGGTAAAGGAAGAGAGAGAGATTTATGTCTGATGGTTTGGAAATTCTTGCTTTGTGAGGCATTCTGAGGACAAAACAGTCATGAGAAATCTACCCCCTATCTGCCCAAGCAGTTTGTGTTCCAAAGCCAACCAGGAAACCATCCCAGCCAGTATTCAAACAGATGCCAAGAACAAATATAATCTGTTCAAGAAAATATGTTAATAATTCTTTAATCCTCAGTGGATGTAACCATACATAAACAGGCCAACAAACATATGGCTGGAGATGGCACCATTAAAGACTGGAAAGAATCAAGCTATCAAAAGCTACCCTGATGGTAATCAAGTGACACCTTGTGCTTCTGTAACTTGCTGAAGAATGTCCCTGATATCATTGGCTATGGTATTAGCCAGTAATTTATAACATATTGAAATATTAAGGATAGTTTTCCCATTTGTAAAGGGAATAATGAAACTTTTCACTGGTTTACTGGAAAAGTTACTTTAAATCTATTAATGAAAATCAGTTTTTTAACAGATAAGTACTAACATCAGTTTTCATCTTTGCTACTCTCTTTCTTGCATCCCAGTTCTCATTGATAGCTTCTTATCTTCCATGTTATCTTCTATCAAATACGTTGGTAGAGACTGTCTGGTCTGACCACATGCATGACAGGCCAGAGAACACAACACAACCATCTATGCACCAGGCCCATAGAGTCTGCTTGGGTTGTGGCCAACAAAGATGCCTGGTTTTCACTCTTTAGTTTTACTGCTCTTTCCCTCCTCTTTTCTTCTTCTCCAGCAGGCTGAAATAATTCATACCACCGGAGACATAGGAGACGTGTGACGCATTTCCTCGCCTGTGGGGTCCATCAGCTGAGAGATTGTGTTTGATTTCTTTTTCTTTATTATATAATTTTAAAATAGAGTAATAAATTGTAGCATAACTTTGAAATTTACCACAGGCCACAAAGAGATGTAGTTCATTTTATTAGACTGGAGTCTATCTGCACAGATGTTGCAACAAAATACTGTACCTCACAAAATCCATAAACTGGGATTTGACTTAATAGATTGGGAATATTTTTTAAATAGTGAATTTATTGACTGCCTTTCTAAGACAAATTATGCTGAGAATTCAAATCTTATTTATTCTAGCTTTGCAAAGAGCTTAGGGACTATCTGATGAAAGATGTAATAAACTGTATATAGTATTGCATATTGATACTGTATTTGTTCTGTGTTTATTTTAGATAAATCACTTTTTTCAGTGGATTCATATTTACAGATTATAGTGAAACTTCTCCTTCCCCCTCTTCTTATTGTCCTTATTTGCCTCTCGCACTCCTTCACTTATTTTTAAATACCTCCCACATTTCCTGGCCCTCATGCTCCCCCTCCCTCCCACTTCCATATTTTCCACCTTTTTGCAGTATTTTTGTTCTCTTCGTTCTTTCTTTGGACAGCCCATCCAGGATCTATGAAATAATTCCTTCTGTACTGTTCATTATTCCCTGCCTGCATACAGTATCTGAAATACCATAAATGTCTGCTTGCATCTCTGCTCCCTTCTCAGAGCCTCTCCCTGTCCCCTGTGCCTCGGAATGCTTTCTGCACATGCTGCATACCCTGCAATCTTCTTCTATTATCCCTCCCGCTATTCATTCAAGCTCTTGAAGCCCATCCAGTTTCTGCTCTGTACTCTGGCTCTTTTTGCTGCCAGAAAATGGTTTAGTTCTCATATTTCTGGGCAAGGAAACAATCTCCATTTCCTATCTCACTTCCTAGATACTGTTTCACCATCAAATGTCTCTGTCCTTTATATTCAATCCCTCTTTTTCCCCAGTCCTAGGAGATCTTAAATTTCTGTCTTGCTTTCTGCCATTTAGAAGTTCAAGTATCACAGCATTGTTTATCCTCAATGTGTCTCTGCCTCGTTTATTTGTAACTAATCCAATGTCAAATATAGATAACCAACCTGTCCCAAACTCCTTCAGGAGTACACAGTTGTTGATAGACAGTTCTTTCTAGAGAAAATATTTACGGGTCCACTTTCATTGTAGAATAAGGAATGACATTGCCTCCTGCCTAGAAATCACTACCTCTCAAAGGTACACCTGAAAATCCTATTCAGTACACTTTCATGTTCTACAGTGTTTTGAATTTAAGTCACAATAGAGATTTTAATTAGTGTGTGGGCCAGGTTAAAATCCTAAGAGAACTAGAAGTTATTTTCTCTGAATACTTTGGTTTTCCCCCATTTTCTCATTCATCTGTCAATTCTTGTTTCTGTAAATATCAAAGATCTTTTAGGTGATGAGTGCTTTTTTGGTCAGTTCTGCTTAGAAATTTGTACATAATTTTGATTATAATTTATTTCCAGTGTCCCAAGTCTCTAAACCCCAAGCTCAAGCTTTTCTTTTTTCCTCCCAAGAATGCCCACTTTACAGGTGACATATTTAACCTTTGGCTTAGAGGCTTAATTCTCTGCTAGATTTTTCTGAGATGACAGAAGTCATATGCAGTCTAGCTCTTTGCTGCTTCTTTGGAAGAATTAATTACATCAGTTCTTGCTTCAATTCTACAATAAAGTAGCAGGATCCCTTAGATATAGTATAAAGTTTCATATTCAAGGAAAAAAAAGTGAGAATTTCACTTGGGCTTACAGTTAACTCCTCTAGTCTAGACTTCAAAGTGAGACTGTATTTATGAGATTCAGTAAGTCCTGAGGGCTCTTAGTCTGAAAGTCACTGAAAAAGTCTCCGAAAAGCAAAAAAGTGTGGGATCTTCTCTTCCTCTTGGAACAAAGTTATGATTCATGATCAGCAAGCAGGCTAAAACCAAATTAAAAAAAAAAAAAAAGAAAAGAAAAACAGTGATTATAGAGTCCAGTCATATCATATTAAGGTTCAAGTTGTTAATTCTCAGTGGAAGTAAATTCTGCATTTTTTCCCTAACAATTGCTGAAGGAGTCTTATTCAAACTGCCTTCATTTTGGAGAGATATTAAGCTCAGCTTTTTAGGATTATATCTGTAAGAGTTACCAGGGATTAACCCTCTGCTATTTCTCAGTGCTTCAAATTCTGCAGTTAGGATAGACTCTGAAGATGAAACCTGCCCATCACCTGTACTTGTGACTGTCACAGCTGCTGGTTGCTCAGGATTGCCCCCTTTAACAAGAAGAAGCTTCTTGTAAGTTACAGAAACTGGAAAACTCTTTAAATAAACCCTGTCAGAGAATTCCTGTCCTTCAGCCCTTTTTTTTTGCTTTGATATACCAACCACCAGGAGAGGGAAATAAGAATGTTGCTAGATGGTCTCTACAGCACACAAAACGAAGCAATTCTCCCCATTTATTTGCCACTTACTCGGTCAGGGGGGCAGCTACTGCTGCTATTTTATAGCAGAAAGTGGCTGTACAGCATTAAAGAGCGTGACCAATTATTTTCATTACTGTCTATATGGCTCATGGCAGGCTGCTGCCAGCTTGTAAATTCTAGATGTGAAACAGTAGTTTTGATTACATTTTATTATTGGAAGAACAGTCCGCTCTTCTTGGAAATAGTTCCTCTTTCCCTCTCCTCCAAGACACACATAAATGATTTCAGTTCTGTTCAGCGCAGGGATTTCAAAGTGCCCTTTCAATTAAAAACCATTTTTACTAGCTTGCATGGTTCTCTGGTTACGGTTTGATTTTTATAGTTCTAATTTTAGGAATATGGTAATGTGAAACTACAAGGGACAGAATACGACTAGTTCTTCCAGCAGCTGAAGATGAAGCACATTCCAGGGTTAAATGGCTCTTGGTAAATACTTCAACTAATTTCATCTATAATTATTCTCAATGCCTGAGAAATGTCTGCATAAGTGGGAAGATTATGGTTTTGTGGTTGTTTGGGTTTCTGAAATCCTTCTCGTTCTATTGTGTTTAATCTGTGCGTCTGCTAAAAAAGATAAAATATAGCTGAAATTCGATATTTCAAAATATATGGCTGGTGCAAACTTTGAGGAGTAAAATTTGTGTGGTGTGATTCAAGAGAAAAAAGGTAGCTGGAATTCTTCCAGATGTGCCATCCTCGAGCACATTGCCACATATTCAAGATCAAACACTTCTCAGCTAGCAACAGCTTTAGGATGGATGTGCACACATCCTCCCTCCTCCCACACTGAGCACAGGTATATGGCATTATGCCTGCTCGCTTACACAACCTCAAGAGATTGAAGAGACCCTGGAAGAGAGGAAGAAGAGTAAATGATGAAAGTGCATATGGACGATGCATCTTGAAGGTCGCTGTTTACAGAGTGGATCTATGCACAGACTGCTATGCTCACTAAAAGCCACAGGCACAGACAAAAGAAAAAAAGATTTAATCCTTTTGAAACAAAAGGACGTGGCTTGTTTGACATGCCAGGTGTGACATGATCTTTTATCCCTAGAAAGGAAAAGTCTTTGAAAAAACGTAAGCAGGTTAATATTCTGGTTTTGATGAAAATCTGATTTAGCATAGGTAGAAACTGTCTGGGAGGAAAAAAAAACCCACATCAGTTTCACTTACTTTGTGAAAAAGTCTATACCCAGCTTTCTGTTTGCTTTAAAAAAGAAGAACAAAATAACCCAAACAACAACAAAAAACCTGTAAGGAGGAATAATGCTTCAAAAGAACTAAGCTAAACTCAGGCTGAGGAAGGCAGAAGAGAATAAAAGTTTTTTGAAAAGTTTTGAAACTCTTCATGGGACAAATCAAAACCCACAGCTCCAAGTAAGCCTCTGAGCAGTATAAGAGAAGTTACAACCCCTGCTATCAGATCCCAACCTGACCTACTGCAGAATTTCCCTCAACTCATTGCAGTCAGTATAAATAAGCAAGATAACTGAGTCTATGATTTGTATTTCTCTGCCTTCCTACTGTTTGGTTTTTATTAGGTAATTTGGGCAAGCTTTTACATTAAATGCTCTGAGAGAAGAGGGCAAACAATAGTTGAGGAATGTTTTCTGGGCGTATATATATATATATATATATACACACACACACACACACATATATACTGAGCAGAAATAGAGAGCAGATGACACTGAAGCAGTGCCAGAAGGCATGAGATGAGATAGGTGTGACAGGTAAAACTGGAGCTTCCCTGGCTGCCTATGTGCAAGGTCTGCTGACCATGTTTTAAAGATGACTATATATCCTTACCAAGGTGAGAGAAGGAAGATCAAAACACGACTCCCCAAAACCTGGTTCAGAAATTTAATGAAAACTTTCCCTCTCTAGGGCAGTCAATTGCATTCACTACCAGTTGTATTCTATTTTTTTATTTGTATTTTTATTGTTTTTACATCATATTACATAGTATTGTAGGCATTAAGAGAGATCATAAGACAGCCTAAATTTATGCTAGAGATTGTACAAATTCATGTAAGGAAATGCTTTTTTGCTTCAAAGAACTTGAATCTACTGTTGGTTATAGATAATCATATTGAAAAAAAAAAAGTAAGGAAGAGAAAATAATGAACAGAAGTACAACAATCACAAAGCAAATGAGCAGTGAGGTCTGACTTTGATGTTGCTTATGCTGAAATAAATCTGGAGAGCGTTGATTTCAGCCAGAAATCCTAAACCAGTTTAGAAAAAGCTACAAATGTATTTTTCATCATAAACAGAGAAAAAGAGAAGTTTAAAAATAACACAGGGTTGAGAAATAAGATGTTGCCACTTGTTCAGGAAGCGTTTGACAGCATTTATAGCATACCAATGCCCTTTCTCTGAAGTGAACCTGGATGAGCCCAGAAGGGACTTCATATAAGCAAAACCATTGGAAAACAATTAATTTGGTGGAAAAGCAGCATGTTGACAGTGCTTCAGGCTGGGATGAAAAGGGGAAAACAAATATATTAGTACAACAACATCCAACAGGAATTATGATGGTGGGCCACTAAAGACAGCTCAGCAGGGTTAGAGTCCTCCCCATTTTCCTCCCCACATTTCCTACATGGTGCTCCCCAGCAAGCCTTCCCAGAGGTCTGGCTGCTGCTGGACAGACCTGAAAGATGCTGGAAGGACATACAGGAGAGTAAGCCAAGCAAGGGCCTCACATCCCCTCTTCCCTGGCAGCCAGTGCTCAGTCAGCAGCTCTTGTCCACAAGGAGCTTCCCAGGAGAGGACAGGAAAAACACAATTTCTTATAGGTGTCCCCTACAGCCAGGAGCTGGGATTGTCAGTGTGAGTGAGTGAGTGACTGCAGGAAAAGCTCTTCTCTGGACTAGGTTGCTATTTCTTAGGGTCATACAGAGAGCCACACAAGCCACAGAAATATCTTTCAGCTGCTATAGGGAAAGAAGTTACTTGGTGGACTAAGTAAAGACCTCAAAGAAATGCAAGGCACCTCATTTTGTCTGAGTTTCCCTTTTGGGCTTTGGTT
>VYZP01026989.1:0-17891 GCA_013400635.1 Hypocryptadius cinnamomeus
TATTCATAAGAAAATTAATTCAATCCTAATTGTGCATAATCAATTACAAGTTTTCTAAGTGGAAGCCAGCTTGTCACCAAGGACAACATGCAAACCATATACCACATATACGTACAGACTGCTTCCTGAAGAGCCAGATGCCACAAAATTGTCAGGAAAGGATGCCCTCTCACCTGCTCCCCAGCCAGGAGGAGATTGTTTCTGACCATAGCAGAATTTGTGCTTAAGCTCCAAGATTTAACTACACAGCATAACACAGAGTTGTTGCATATTGTTGTTATAGTTAGTTGCTTAAAGCTCTGGATGAAAAAGATTTTATAGCTCAAATATGCTTTGTCTTTCAGCACTTACCTTCAACATGAAGCATGAAAAGTAACTAAAGTTAGTCACAGGTAAACAGACTTATTTTTGAGGCTTTTCATGGGGGCATATCCTTTCTGGAGAACACTGGTGGAATTTTGTTAATTTGAATTCCATACACCCTTCAGCTAGTCTGCTATGACTTTTCAATTATGTCAAGGCACCAAAAAAAGCCAATTCCTGCCTGACACCTCCTCTCTGCAAGTATACCAAAAGTCTGCTTAGCCTTCAAGCATAAAGATGCTACACGGTACCCAGGTCACTGATTTCTCCTCACTGAAAATTATATTAGTCACCATAAAAGAGATGTCACCCTGAAGGCTGAAAGAATCAGGGGGTCCAGCCTTTTAAAACCTGAGGAAATACAGATCTCTGTGTTAACTGGTTTTGAGCATAATCATTCAAGTTATGACAAAAGAATTGAGAATAAAAAAACTATTAATGAAGGTGAAAAGCAGCCTCTCTTCCAAAATTGTGGAAAACCTCTAAAAGAGTGAAATCAAAGTTCAAAACATTTTCTTCTTCTCAGTCTCTAAATGAAGTCTTTTGAACAAGGTAGTGAAGTTCATTTCACTATCTTTTGACATTCAAAGTTGCTAATTGTTCTGATCATAGTGTGATGCTGTTTTTCAAATAACCCTAAACATAATGGCCTTCACTCTTAAGTAAGTTTCAGTTTTATGTCTGAGACAAGACCCACCCCACAGATGTGTGAAGCAGGACAAAGACAGATAAACGAGCTTTCTTCCCAACCTTGCCAATTTACTGGGATTCTGCACAGTGAAAGGAAAGCAAGTCTACTGAGATGTGGTTTATCACTCACCCTAAACAGGAGAGACACCAGATCCAAGTTGCCTTGCATTTGTCTTCATTGTAGCAGAATCTGAAGAAGGCAATAAGGGCTTGAGTCAAACTAGCACTTCTGGCTTTACTTCATTAGGCAAAAAAAAGCTGGCCAGATCAGCTATATGGAAAGCCGTTCCAGACTCAGAACTCCTTAACACTCTTTGAGAAAGCAATGTTTTGTTCAGAAAACAGTCCTGTGTATGAAGTATTCCCATGGATGAGCCTTATGCACCTAACAGAGCTGCCTCAGCTGGGAGGGCCAGGCTTTGCCTCTATGCTTGATGAAGACAGACCAGCTCCATGAAGGCTGACACAGAGCAAGATTCAGAGCAGGAATATAGCTTATGTACTATCACAGTTGCAGAAAAAGCTGTCATCTTTCTCCCATGACTGAGCTGTAAACTTATCTTTCTTACAACAGTCTGGAAGAATTCCAGTGAGGCAACAGGCAAACTGTCTTCTCTGAAAAGTTTGTCCAATTTATGCTGAATTAAGCAGCCATTTTTTTACAATATGATTTTGGCAGATAAACAAAGCCACACCTCCTTGGTTTAAAAGGTATGAAAAGACTTCAAAGGCAAATTGATAAAGCAGCCCATGCAAAAAGTGATAAAAAGAGCAATCTTGCTGAAAGAAATTTAAATATCGTATCACAAACAGAGTCAGAAAAGTTGGTCTGCTTAGCTTCAGCACCTGGTTTGAACAAGAATCTTGCAAACATGACTCTTTAGCATTTCTGCATGAGGTTTGGTGAGAAAGCCTTGCACAGTAGCACTGTTATTGTATCTTCAGAAGTCAAACAGCAATGTTTACAATGTAAATGTCAATGCAAATGTTTGTAATTTTTATTTTCAGAATTTGAATAATCAAAATGAGGCTATTTAAGCAGCTAGCATCTGAATTGCAAATTTTTAAGAGTTTCAACACAGTTCTTTGTTAGAAAGGAAATCAGGTAACAGCTTGCATTAGCTAATGCACTAGCCAATAAAAAAAAAAAATCTTTGTGTTTCTGTCTATCTTTTTTTCTCCACACACTCTATTCTATCATCCACATTTTTTTTTCTCCTCTTCTGCTGAAAAGGAGCTGTAAGCCTGTTCAACCAGGCAGACACAGAGCAAAAACACTTAAAGTCTTTTAAGAGCCAAGAGATCTGCCGTTAATGCCCTTGGTGAGTAAAGACTTGGTGCTTCTCCATGACTCCCATGCTGGCCACAGCTGACAGGAGGGTTCCCGGAATGTGAGTATCTACAGAATCCATAAAAACAAGGCTCAACATCAGTCATCAGCTCCCCCACCTATTCCTCTGGAGGGAACAATTACTTCTGACTGAAGACATTTATTAGGCATAGGATAAAACCAACAAAATCCAGACTGTGCTATTTGGATTTTGTCTGTTTACAGGAGCTACTTTATCCCACTTGGTTGTTTCCACTGTTTAGACTCATTAGAAACAGCCATTATTGCCAAACACTGATTCTTACATTAATGCAATTTAGGAATTCATGGCTTAAAATACACAGCAACATTTTTAAAAAATCTCCACAAAGATGTAACATCAAAACTTGCAACTTCTATTCCACATTAGAAAAGGCTTACTACCCACTTATGTCAATCTATTTCCACACATCCTTGGCATTCAGCTGCCGTTACCTGTAGCTGTGAAAGGCACTGTTAGCTGCCTGTTAGCAATTCATTATTAATATCTTTAGTCAGTTTTTACCACACCTTTTGCTTAGAAGTCACCCACGGCCAGGAGCAGCTGCTCTGCCTGGCAGGACCTGGGATGCAGCACCAAGCAGGAGAACTGCATCCTTCACTGCTCCCCTCAGCTGGTGCCTTTCCTACATCCCCTCCTGTAGGAGAAATGAGCCTCTCCAGACACTTTCAGCTAGGGAGGAGGTGAAGTGCCAAATCTCCTGAATGTCTGAGGAGAGGTGGAAAAATGAAGTCCTGGCAGAAGCAGCAAGAAGACAAAGCCTGAGCACGGGGCCAAGGGGGAGGCACAGAGCTCAACAATGCTTGGCAAGGGGGTGGCAAACAGAAATGGTGTGAAGGCGATACAAGCAGCAAAGGGGTAAGGGGCTCAAATACAGGCCCATAGCAAGCAGCTGGGGAGGAAACTGGTTCAAGGAACTGGCAAGGAAGAAAGTGAGCCAGAGGGGGGCAATAGGAAAAAAATGACTTGTGACATTTGGACAACATTACTCTCCATATCCCACATGGTTCCAGAAACTTCCCGTTACTCTGCTGCCACCAAATATCTACTCCAAAATTCATGACCAGCCTTTTTCTCCTAGCAAGCCTACAGAGTGGATGAGACCTCATGCATTTCCTACAACAGAATCTTCTGTAACGGAATTACATTTTTTTTATGTAATTCTTCTGCTGAATTACGATGCCAGAGGCTATGATTTCTGTCTTTACCTTTCCTTGCAGTTCAAAAAAATCTTTAAACAAAAAAACAAAAAACAAAAAAGAAAAAAACAAAACAAAACAAAAACCCGGGAAAAAAAAAAAAGGGACAACATTAATGCAAAAACATCCCCAACATCCCTGCACAGCACTTATGGTCAAAGAGTCAAAACTCAAGTAAACCAGGTTTCTTGTGTGACCATAATTCTGTATTCTGATACAGGGCTAATATTCAGACTGGAAAATTATATGTCATATTTACACCAGAATTTTTTCTTACTGAGTAGGTGTTTGAGGGTGGGGACAAAATTAGAAGCCACCTGAACATTTTCCAAAACTGGTATCAGAAAGTCATACTAACTTGCAAAAAACCCAAATTTTCATCAGAATTTACTTTCACTATGGAAACAATAACAGAAAGTGTTATTTCAATCTGATGGCTTCACATCCACACAATTTTGAACATTTTAAATATTTGTACAAATAGCACCACATTAATTCCTTTCCTTTTTCTTCTTGTGTATTTACAATAATGCAGAATTAATAAAGCAAGTGGAAGTCCTGGCAACAGAAGACCTTTGTTTTCACAGCTGAGTTTCAAAATGGTTAGGAGAAAATCATCATCCTAACTTTTCCCATTAAATTGTATACTGATGGGTATAAATATGCAACCACACTGAAACATTTATTCTCCCAAAATTAGCATTATTACTTTATTTTGTGATTCATTACAATCTGAAAATCCAATAGTCAAAAAAATAAACTAGGCATAATGTTAAAGCATTTTACAAGCAAAATACTTTACTGTTTCCGTTTCAATTTGCATGGGGTGGGATAAGTGTATGGGTTAAAGAATAAAACATACAGAAGAACAATATCATAGAGTTTATTAAACTGCGCTGTAGAGTGTTACGTTCCTGTGAGAGAACAGTACTTAAGCAGCTGTTTCTGTCACTGGAAAACCATACACTTCACCATTGACAAGGCTGCCTTCCCATGACCATGATGCATCATGATGGCTGCAAGCCACTGGTTTCTTTTCTTACATTGTAGGTCATTCTCCTTTAAAGAAATTAAAGAGTTAAACAAGCCAGAATGCATCCATCTATGCTTATTTCTTTTCTACCTGAACAAAGGACAGTATGGAGAGAGGGAATTTTTAAAGTCAACTTTTGAAACTGGTTATAGTAACCTCTGTCTCTCATATTTTTAATTTCATGGAGCTAGCAAGCTTAGAGCTTCATCCACACATCTCTGTCTACTATTACTGTGCATCCAGGTAAAAAAACTCTACTTTTCACTTTGTAGAAAAAAACTGCAAAGAGATCATGCTTCTTTCCCACTGTAGTCACATCTCTGTTCCTCCAACTGTATAAGTCTGGCTTTAAAGTCTCACAAAACTAAAAAATAGTTGATCTAGGTTGTAATAAAAAAAAAAAGAATATTAAATACCTTTGGTAAAAATAGATATATTTAACAAGTTTAGAAAAGCAAATAGTTATATCGTCAAAAGGAGAGTATAAAAATGTACACGATAAAAAATAACAAACACACAAAAAAAATCATCAGCCATAGTAGTAAGAATAAAGGCACTGATCTTTTCAATGTTTGCTTCCTTAGCTCACATTATTGTCCAGTCTTCCTTCTAAAAGGCAGGAGCTTTACTAGAGCATATGGAAAAATCCAGTCCTTCCTACCAGCATTAGACAAATTAAATTTAATTCGGAAAAAGACAGTCTGTTTTAACCCAAGTTTATACAATAGAGAACGCTTTGATTTAGAGTACGTAGGAGTAGCTGAACACAGAAAGATTTCAGGTGTTTTCAACCAGAGGCCAGATGTACTCGAGCTGTAGAAATGAGACCGCCAGCAGGATCAAGTCTCCATGATGTCAGCCTTCTAAATCTATTTTTTACTCCTAAATTATAAATCCATGTATTGCCAAGAAAATTGTGGGGGACAACAACAATACATATATTTTAAATCCCTCATTGATGCCTTTCTCCCATCCTTTCACTGGGCCTCCAAACAGAGCTGTCACACAACACATAATCCCAGTTTGGCTTCTCCTCTTTTTAGAGCTCACTGTAAATCTTCAAGACGGAAGATCCCCAAAGCAAACAACTGAGATTACAGAAGGAGATAATGCACAAGCCCCATAATAGAATCAGCCATTGATTGAATGTGCTTTGAAAGAGAACAGCACAATTATATCATGTTTATCCTTCAGTATTCCTTTTGCACACACAGTCACACTCCTCGTGGTGTTCCAAGGGTACATCTGTCAATGATTTATGCAATCCCCGGACACCAATCCTTGGCTTCAGCTGAAGAACCTGAAGGAGAAGAAGCCAAGCATCAAGAAAACAGCAAGTGCTTCATCACACACCTAGACTATGAGCTAGATTGCACTGGAAACCCACTGGATGACAGGAAGCATATTAAAACTGAATTTCTTCATTAATTCCACCCACTCATTACTATTTTTGCTTTTACCTCAAGCCACTTACAAAATTGATTGAATCATGTTGAACATGATTAAATCATGCTGCTTTACCAAAGAAGAGTCTTGCAATTTCAGATTTCCACTTAATTTTATTTAAGAGCAAACAGTAGAGTTAACCCAATTAGAAAATTTTATAATAAATAATTTTAGCTATAAATTTATAGCAATGGAAATGAACAAATATTTGTTTCTTCATAAAGTCAATATCTACCACTAGAGAAAGAAGAATGAAAGGTATGGTTATGATGAGTCTGAACCGCACCAGTAAATACCTCAGAAATTAATTAATAGTTGCACAGAAAAGTATATTAATAAGGAAGATTTTACCTTTTCAAATGCAATACCTAACTAAAATTCTAAAAAATTATTTACTAAAAGCGCAATACACAAAATACTAAAATATTAATATCGGTGCATTCATTTTATTAAAAATAGAAGCCCTGATTGGCTTTCATTACTTCCAAACATGCAGATGCAAAAATAGTGCATACCTCGTGGTATTTTTTGGTGACTTTTGTTGGCACACATTGGCACTCATTGCAGCTCTGCTGACAACAGGCACAGTTTCCACCACAGCGTTTCACCAGCAGACACAGCGGCCAGAAGATGGTGTCCGTTCTCTTCAGCTCCTCCCTCAGCGACACCGAGAAGTTGCGCGGGGTGCAACTGTACAGCCGCGCCTCCTCCTTCAGGAGGTTCAGATCCACCACTGCAAAGAGACAGAAAACCGCGCTTGCCTCATCTGCAATCCAAGTTCCCTTGTGGCTGATCAACTTCAGCGGTGCAGAAGCCATGGGGAAGGTTCACTGTTGTGCAGGTTCAGCACAGAAGTATAGCACTGCGGTTCCATGAACACCATGAAACTCAAATGGAATGATTGCTGCACAGCTATAGTCACCAATTATTGTATAACTCTGGCAAAGTTGGTTCCATTTAAAGCAAGATTTGGCTGCTATGCTCCAGTACATGTTTTATCAAATCAACCCTAATGGAAGTCACTTTGTTCACATCAATACTCTGAGTGTTGCTATTCTATGGGCATTTTGGATTGGAGAAACACACACAGAGCAATTAAGAATCCTACAAAATTTCAAAGACATTTTTAATTCACTTGCAATAAAGCATTCAAACTTCTTGTTACAATTTCAACTGTTGCTTCTTTGCTAGGGCATTGTAATTATAAGAAAGAATGAAACCATTCATATCTAAGCAGAAGTCACTTATATGGACTAAAAACTTCAAGAAGTTGTCATCATCAGGGAATTCTGCACAGAATAAATAACTGCACAAGATTGTATATCTATATAACGATTAGTAGGTTCCATTTTCTCCTCCCTTTCCATAGCAGCATATATATGAATTTCTGTTGTTTCACTGGGTTTCATTTTCTCTTGATGTGTCTTAAATAAAAGTTCCTCCCTGTAAGCAACTAACTTGAAGTGCAAGTTAAAGATACTAATATTTGGCACCAGTTTCCCTATAAACTGGTTCCACTGTATCATACTAAAGCTTCACTATGCCAATGGTTGAACAGCAAGTTCATGAAAAGATCTGAAAGATGACATGCTCCTTTACGTTCATTGTAGCTGCATAGTCAAGAGCAAACAAGCCTTGAAAGAAGGAGGGAAATAAATGAGTAAGACTGGGGAAAAAAAGTGAGAAGCAATGTAAATTGAATTTATTTCAGAGAAGTCAGACTATAATGATCATGATCTAAGATGTTTTGTCTGAATTGTTTTTTCTCCACACCTACCATTAAGGAACAGAAGTGATGTCTAATTCACAGGGATACTACTCTCTCTAGTGAAAAATAAAAAGATAAAGAGAAAATGAAAACCCTGTGATAACATGGCTATTGAGATGAGTGAAACAGAGGCTGAATAAAGTGACAAAGACCTTTAACCAACTGGTTTTAAGCTAAATCAAGAGAAAAATAGGGGGGGAAAAGAACTCCAGTGCATTAATATAGCTTAAAATTATTTTAATGTCATCTATTCATAAATAAAAATAAATACAATAAAGCTAAAATAAGTTTCTGATCTGAATCACCCTCTAGAGAAATATATTTTTTTCCCTCTCTACTATGTAAAAAGCCTCAAGAAGTCATCAAGAAGAACTTCAGCCTATCACGGCAAGATAATTCCTCCTAATTCTATTTAAACACATAAGACATAAAAAAATTTGGAAGCTGAATTTCTTTAGCAGAAATGCTTACTGGTACTCTCCAAGGAGCAGATCTTTGGGAAGGAATTTCAACCAATGTTCCTTCAAACATTTCTTTTGCAGGCATATCCATACACTGGCATCCATAAGTAAGGATTTATTGTTGTGAAAGGTCAGGTAAACACACTGAAGCCTTTTCTTTGCTTGCACTCACAGTGAATGCCAAGCTGGAGAACTTCATTCCATCACTATCAGGTTAACATAGGCTCCTAAATAAACAAACTGAATTTTAAGAGAGAGGAGTGTGTAATAACTCCAATAAAGTTACTGGTAGGACACCAGCCTGCCTCCCACACTGCAAGAGCATTCCTTGGAGAAAGTTGAGAAGAGAGCAGAGGAAAAGAGAGACAAAACTTCCGGGGGAGAGATTCATTGTGAGAAACCAGAAATTATTTAAGCCCTTCTGATCAGCTAATAGCTCTAGGCTGAGTCATTTAAAAGGTGGATGTGTCTACCTCCATTAATCAAGGACTGTGGACAGGAATGGAGTATTTCTTTCTTCTGTTATGTTTTCAAACATAATAATTGAGCTGTCTGCATGAGGATAAAATGCCTCTGTGAGAAGTGCTAGTTCTGCTAGTACTTTCTCCTGGAAAATTGTTTCTGCAGAGACTGATATGCTTGGTGCAGTGAATTTGAAGGAACTAATCTTATGTGCTGCTCAGCCCTTCACCATGAGATATTGAAAGTGAAAGTGGGCACTGACACCTCTTCCAGCAGGCCCACAGAGCAGTGGGAGAGAGATTCTTGTGTGGTGATGTCCTTCTCCATTGACTCCTGCCTTCTGGCAGCAGCAGAGGAATGCATCCATTTCCACACCTACAGCCAGCTTAGTTATAGAGAAAAGGGCAATGCGCTAAAATAAACAGCATGTTACTCACTTTGTCACAAAAAAGAAATTAATTTGAACTCAACCCCTCAGACCTGCAGACATTAATTTTAGAAGGGTTCTGCTGGAGAACACACAGTCAGCTCTTAGCAGATATCTTTCAGTGTGCTGTACTGTTACAAGAGGCTTCAGTAGAGATGAACGAATGTCATGTTTGATTTCCACGCTTTAAAATGTACTAAGGTACACCCTGTACATTTGTATACCTTGTATATTGCTATAATACCTCACAATGAACCCTTGCCCTATCTTATGTAATTCAATTTCATTAAAAGGTCTGTGGCAAATTTATCTAGTGCTTATATAATCACTTCTTTGAAGTGTGTGAACGAAGCTGTTATTTTTTCAAAGAGTAGCTGTCTGTTCAAAATTTATTTTAACACACTGTGGGCATGAAACTAGATGAGAGAATGTATATATTCCCTTAAAAGTGTTTACTTAACCACAATAAAAGGTTATGTGGATTTCCCAAGTGCACTGAGTTACAGTACCTGTTATAATGTGAACATTTAAACACTCCTTCAACTTGGCTTCCACTCATGTATCATGTTTGACACAACAGTCAAGGTTCTTTTGTCTGGCACTAGCTCAGGAGGAGTGAAAGGCTCTGCAGTAGCACATAAATGGGAAAGACTAAAATAAAAATAAGTGAAGGAGAAAAAATCTAGATGCAGGTAGGCCTACAGTAAAGTGTATTTCAGGAGTGTGCCAACACTGGCACACACAACTGAACTAATCCATGTTCACAGCAGCCTGAAATTAATTGTGTTATGCAATTGGCAATGCAATTTTCTGGCATCTTCTGGATGTGTATCGAGTACCACAGCGAAACTTCTTTCCCAAAACATTTTTCCAGCTGGATACTGCTCTCAAAGTCAATGAAACAAATTAAATTCCAGTTGGGGCACTTGTGTGTGAGCACAGATAGCAGCAGAATGGTTTTCATTCCCAAGCACTTTGGAGATGTTCCTGGGAATGTAAGTTACTTACTGGCTTCTACAATAGGAGCTGTTACAAAATCTCAAGCAAGAAGTGGGGTATAAATAAAAAAAAAAGTGACATAACTGTACAAAAACCACAATTGCTAAGGAATACACTTTGACTAAGCCTAATTTTTTACTCCTTAAGGAGATTTCAGAATATGACCTAAAGATTACACATTGATTTCAGTGGGAATTGATGTGATAATTTTTTTTGCACAGCAAAATATATTTATTTTTAAGCATGTTTAATAGTATAAAAGAATTTAGAACTATATTTCGACATCAAAGCCTCTGAACCCGGTTTTTCTTTTTTTCTAGACTAGAAGTTTTTGGAAGCATTTTATCCAGAGAAAACATCAGAGACAGAAGTTCTCTGGAATTTAGGTTGTCTAAGCATAGTTTTTTCATACAAATTATTATGTAGGAGTAGAGGATATTTCTCTACATAAAGTAAGATACACTTTTAATAACTTGTTTATGAAAACAGGACAGTAATTTAGCTTTTACACTGAAACACTGTAAAAATTAAACTGATCTAACCATGAATGAAAGAGTTTGAATAAAGAAAAAAATTTTAGGCTATGCCCTTCTCACAAACATTTCTTAAAAAGGTTTTGAAATACAGTCAACATGATGCTTGAGAGAATATCATGGGAAAAAAATTAAAAAGAAGAAAAATGTTTTGCTTTTCCTATCTATTGAATAGTCCTATGCCATTTCAACTGGACATATTTTCCACCTCAGGCTATTATATTACAGACTCAGTAATGCAGTCTGAGGGTGGTCTCTAAGACAAATGTGGCAATACCATGATATGTTTATTCAGTGAAAAAAATCTATTTCAGCATCTAATTAGAAGCCTTTAAAAGATTTACTCTGATACTTGCTTTCTAAGATGTGTCTTGCAGGGAGTTTCTTTTGTCAATATAGATGTTATCCAACACCTGCATTTCGTTTTTCTCCCACTTACTGTGTGCTTATGGCATGCATTTGGCAAATACTAAATCTCTTTAATTAAGGAAGTGTTAAATGACTATCTGAGAGCTTTTAAAGATGTTTCCTCCTCTTTGGCTCACAATTTAGCTGCTCTATGCACAGCCATGGCAATATGGATAGGGTACAAAGGCTGATTTCTGGGCTCTGATCTAAGAATTAACTGTCCAACCCTTAAATTTGAGCTATGCAAGGTTCTGCCTCCTCCCTTTTCTTGCTGATTAGATGATAACCTTCTAGTTTACATCTACCAACAGGGAAGTCTGTTCAGTTGTGTTCATGTTTTCATTTTCATGCTATATGGTGGGCAAGGAAGGTTGTATTGCCTTCACACTATCCATGTTTATCCACAAACATGAAATAGTGGGTAGCATCTGGATGGGATGTGGCAGGAAATTCAGGAGTATCAGATGTAGAAGGAAGAAGATGAGTTGCTGATCAATAGATCTACAAATTTTGAAAACACAGTTTACTTTACTTCTGATGAAGTTGACAACTGCATGATCAACCCAGACACGGACACATGATATTTCCTAAGGTGTCATCAAAGAGAAACATTTAGGTATTGCTCTCAATTCATTTCATGTAGAGACTGGAAAAATTTTAGGGAAATAAACAATCATTCACATAATACAGTAAGTGTAAGATATTACCTACCTCAAATTAAAAGAAAGGTTTTGCCCTCCATAAAAAAGGAAATCCACAAATTTCAAATATGTTACCCTGTCAAGATGCCCTGCTACTTTAGGGAAATAAAGATCTCCTAGGTTCCCTACAGGAAACTACTGTGTTTGCTTTTTTTTTTGTTTTTAATTCCCCATTGCTGTCCTATCCTGCTAAATTCCTTTGAGTTTAGCTATTGTCCTTTTTCAAATAATACAATGGTGAGGACAGTGAACAACAATGGAACCTGCTCTCTTTCTAATGTATTCCTTTCTTTGAACCAAAACTCAAGGTGAAGAACACTCTTAATTCTTTGTCAAGAAATCATACCCCTAGCAAGCTGCAAGGCCAGACAGAAGAGTAAATTACCTCTTGACTTCCTCCCATGAATGTATGCTTTCCCAAGAAGTTGCCACGTTGGCCTGTACAAATCTTCCAAATCCAGCTGCCACCGATCAGGTTCGAGATAGCGGATAAGGTCTTCCACGGTGCTAAATCCAGCAACAGCGTTGTTTAATACATCCAAGGGCAAGGCTGATGGGGGTAGCAGTGATGGGCTGGGTGCTTCTGTGTGGTGCTGCAATCAAACCCAAGAGAAGAGCAGCAGTCAGAGGGTTAATGGATCTGCTCTGACAAAGCGCGGTACTTTACCGAGTTACATAGCTGGGAAAGTTTATAAGTGGATAGCTTGTTTCCAAAGTACAGTTTATCTAATAAGACAAATGACAAGAGTCAAAAAGTACCTAATTATTCTTTAGCAATAACTGTAAACAAACTTCCACTGCAGAGTTTGCCTACTTCTTATATTTCCAGCCTTGCAGCTAGCATGCCACTACACCTGTCCTTTGAAGATGTTCACTGAGTGACGGATGGGACTTTAGAAACAGAACAAAGGGTGATTTAAAAATATGGCCCCATCTACAAGCATTTCCCAAACTTCTCTAGAAATCTGAAACATTTCACATTCTGCCTCTCCTAAGAAACTTAGCTACAATCTTCTTCTTCTCATCCTTCAATGCAAAATATTAACATACCCCAGTACAGAGACAGTAAATATTCTTGCTCTCATATATAAATTTAAAAAAGCACCAGTTGTGTTTCATACAGTGCTAAGAATTATGTTTCTGGTCAAACAATAATGAACAGTGTAATAACAACATCTGGCATAACTAAAATTATTTCTCCCTTACACAGAGAAAAAAATGTTCCAAATGAAATCAAAAGTATTTAAACGCTGAAATTGAGTCCTGACAAAGTACTTTACCAAAGCACAAATCTCACTGACAAGCTCAGTGGACAGGAACACTTAGTCACAGGCAAAGTGAGGCATCTGTTTTTGTGCACTCTACAATCTGTTTTAAAATTATGCATTGATTTGTATTCTCAAAAGAATAAAAAATGGCAGGAAGGTAAGCCTAAGTAGGAAGCTGCTTCTGAAGCACCTGCAGTTTAGGCTTCAGGCTTTTCTGTATGCAGACATTACTACAGACATTATGTCCACAGTAATGCACCAGAGCAATTCATCTGGATCATGTAAGAAGGATGAAGAAAAATTTGAACATGCTGCCGATTTAGGGGATGGAGAGGACAAGAATATGTGTTTATATAGATATCTGTATTTAAAAATCCTCACACCACTTAGTGTCAAAATGGTACTGTCAGTACTGTAATGTGAAGTGTGTATATACCATAATTTTTTTCCATCTATAATGTCAGATCAATGGTAGGGCAGTCATTTACCTTTTCAAAATGATCAGGGAAATTGATGAGAAATGTAACAGTTATGCTGGTAAAGAAGATTTAGTGCAACACTCAGCAGAAGTTTTCTAAAATATATACTCCTGTGGTAGCTGCATCCCATACCAATAATAATATTTTATTTTCTGTCCTCTAGACTCTATTAAATATGCAGTTTTGGTTTCAGCTAAATGTGTGGTTGAAAGAGCAGCAAATGGGAGTAACCACCATGGCCTTCCTATTTTTTGCTTGAAGGCTTTCTCTACAACTTCAAGAAATGAAGCCACTAGAAGGAATTTGTGCTGCTTTGTAACTGGAAGTCTTGCAAAAATAATACAAAACATAGATTAAGTGTTCTGCTACTGTTAAGTTTACAGTATTTTCATCTTGCAAATTGTTTCCAATTGAGTTGGTGAAACACTTATTTCCCATCCTGGATGAATGTGGTTTTCAAAATATTAAAATATTTCTTCTTCTCTTTGCTCCATTGCCTGCATGAAAAATAGCAACATGTTGATCCATGTATTCTGTTATGATAATAAAGGAACAGATTTAAATAGTTGCTTTTAGCAAAATATGCTACTTAACAAGCTTCAGAACAGTGCTGTGACACTCTAATTCAGATGGTCAAAAAAGTAAACATTCCAAAATTTTTCTTCCTGTTTTTCTCCACAATGCTGTAACAGCCACATTTCCTGGTTTGAAGGTGCAGGGTTTTACTAATGTGAAAAACAAAATCAAGATAGAACTAATAACTGAAGTAAAAAAAAAAAAAAAAAAAAAGTTCTTTTATTTTGTTTTCAGCTGAAGAATATATTTCAGTGTCTTACTTCTGCTGGGACTTTCGTTGCCAGAGAAACAGGTGGATTCTAGAAGAATATGTATTGATCTAGAATCTATTTCTATATTTACAACTTACAACGTCCACACTAAATAATACATATGTAGCAAGCAATCCACCAGTTTATGGTATTCTGGATTCAATACTCATTTGCCTGAGTTAAAATGTTGTGAGGATATGGTGAATCACTGCACTTAACGGTAACACAATTAAAATTGCCATCACTTTCTAGTCAATCTCACAGCAGCCCAAAACAGAAAGAAAAAGCATTTGAAACAGCAAAATTATACAGCTTTGAATGTTTTAGAATAAAGTCATTAGGATCTCAGGATTAAGAATGTTTTTTTCCAATGGTTTTTAATGTTAGTTAATTTATATGACAGTTAAAATGTAACAAAGATTAAAGATGATTGATATCATAGAGCTATAAATGCTGTATATTGAATTTGTGACATAATAACCTTTATGAAATCTCAATTCAATAAACTGTTCAAGATAAATGGTACTTCTAATTATACTTTACATTGTTTTTACTTGCTAGTGGATACTAATTATTTTATAATTTAAATCTTTTGGACAGAACATCCAGGGCAGCATAAGTGGTAATCCTTCCAGTGACTAAAACTATATATTGGAATTCTATACAATTTATAATTTCATTTGACTTTCTCAAAGTTTGTCATCTATGGGCAGAGTTTACACATGTAATAAGGTGTTACTTGCAGAGTGGAAAGCAGAAAGGACTTGATGCAAGAAATTAAAACTCTACTTCGTTGATGGCACACACCTTTTAGAACAAGCAAATGTGGAACTTCAGCATAACTTTGAAAATTAACATCATAGCTGCAACTCAGAAATGCTGAAATGCTTCCTAGCTGGAGCTTTCAGTCACTTTATAGTAAGTCTGTCACTCCTGTTGCAATTTAATCTATATTTCTCTAGGCAGTCCTACCTGGATGCCCCACTCCACCTGCAAGGCTGGCACTCACTGGTGCTCTCAAGGCACTCCCTGTGCTGTGCCATGACACCAGCAGCCAGTGGGTGTCAGAGAGAGTGCTGCCATTTCACAGCAGAATGCTGCTGGGAAAGCTTCCCAGGAGGAGCACTGATAATCTCTGGCTGTTTTGCTGCTCAACATTGATGGAGATAATGATCTGATAATGAAGCAGCCATCTGTCAAGTGGACATTTTTTCTTTCTATAGATGGCATCACCTAATTTACTACACAGAAATTTCTCATGTCTCCCCTAACAGGTCATCTAAAAAAATAATCAACCTTTGATTTAACATAAATTTATTTATCTGACAGGGGAAATACAACCCAAGACCACAGACACTTCTGCTGTCCAAATATAGCAGCTATCCAAAATATCTTTCCTGATGGAAACCATTTTCTGAGAAGTGATGTTCTCCACACTCTGGTATCATAAATACTAATTGAGAGTAAACACTTATTCTGCCATAGCAACACATTCTCAACTCATGCCAATGTTTTAGGTTTGAGATCACCTTTCTTTTTTTTTTTTTCCCTGAGCATGAATAATTTCTGTCAAGATAGATTTGACAAATGCATCAAGTTCTCTATGTGAGTCCTCTAGTAAAAAACATACTGTGGTTTGTTTCTGGTTTTCTGACCAGGAAATAATTTCAAATTACTTTAATAAGCATAAATATGATTAGAACCAAGATAGGCAAACAGTTGCATATTTACTGCTAGTTAAAATGATTCAGGATGAAAACCAGAGCAGAAAACATTGAACTTCTGCTGGCCTGTACAACAGCCAAGAATGACAATTGGTGTTGGATCAAACAGAATTTTCTTCAGGTTTGTTTATATTGTATTTCTGTACATGCACTTAGCTCTATCACATCAAACACCACACAGAAATCCCCTAAGTTGTTTACAAACATACAAGACAGGCCAATAGACCCTTTTAGGCAACAGTTAAAGATACAGGCTTGGAAAAAAGGATGGAAATAATACAGACTAATGTCACAAGACCATCCAGCCCAGAACATCACACATAACAGTGGCCCAGAAAAAAAATGTAGGGACTAAAATGCATCTTATGGTGCTCACAATGTTAGTTGTGCCCTATCAAAGGAATCAAATCTACTCCATCTAACCTCCTTCTCAAAGGGAAAAGAGTAGGACACTATTGCAAGTAGAATAAGAAGTCAACCCTCACTGAAGCAGCAGATCTGAACAAAACTTCAACAAACAAATTTAAAATTATCTAGTTGAAGTTAAAGCTTAAAGTATTATTTAGTACGCAGCCTAACTTGAAGACTTATGATTAATTTCTTGTTCTGACACATATTTCTTGTGTTATCCTGAGCACAGTATTTAGGTCAAACCTTCATAATGTAAAGCATCAGGAGGTAGTATCTCCTTGCTATGCCAGCACGACTGTGTACGTGGCTGAATAATAAATAAGAGGCAAACTTCTGAAAAAGAAGAATAGACTCGCAACAGCAAAGCCATCACAACTGAAAGCACAGCAGCTGCTAACACAAATACAGTTTTAGATTCACTCTGGCACCAGGAATTTCACAGCATACAGGTTTGTAACACAGCCTTATCAAATCCGTAAAATGAGCATAAAGGCAATTCTTTGATCTCACAAATTCTGTGAGAGAATGAATACAACCAATTTTTGTTAGATACTCATTACTGGTTTACCTAAAGAATACAGAAATGTGTCAGACAGATTCCAGGTATAAATTTGGATATGAGACTGGATATTATAACCTTTCCTGTTTGCCACTATCCATTTGTTCTTTCCTTGCACGGTAGCTGCTCCAAGGATAAACAATTCAGAAAATAACAGCACTGACCTACAATCTACACAACATCAGCTCTTAATAGCTCTATTGTGACCTAAGAAAAGCCTTTATTTTTCTCCTGTTTCTCAGGATAAGAGTACTAACACCCTAAAGGTACTAACACTACCCTCTTCCAGTTAAAGGAGAGGCAAAAAATAGCGATGTTAGGTTGCTGCCGCCAGGAGTAAGGAATTCCATGTTTAATAACGCAAGCACTAAGTTAAGACTGGAAAAACAAAAACAAGTGAGTCAAATATTTGGCATGACAGGACACTTACAAGTACTGAATACTATGTCTAAAATAATTACCTCCCCACAAAAGAAATCCCCACTTTTTTTTTCCTTTCTTGTCTTGAAGAAAATATTGTCAAGCAGTTTCTGAGTTATGACCCATTCATCAGTTGGCACAGCTCAGAGAAACTAATAAACATCAGTGCAGTTTAATCAAAGTAGAAGGGACTCTATAAAAGCCTCAAAGGAGCACAGTCTCCTCTGAAACCCAACCTGGATCAGTAATTTGAAAGAAATAACATATTTCTCTTAACGAAATATCTTTAGAGTTTGTTGGTTTTGTTTTTGTTTTTGGTGGGGTTTTTTTTGGTTTTTTTTTT
>VYZP01027011.1:0-41188 GCA_013400635.1 Hypocryptadius cinnamomeus
GGCTGGGCAGTGTTCATTCATCAGTGGCTGTACAGTGCAGTGCAAGGGTTCAGCAAGCAGTGTGCACAGAGGACTGCATGGAGACACTGCAGAACACAAACCCTCCTGAAAGGCCTGAGCATTTCCGAACTTTGCAAGAACTCTTGCGAATGTCTGCATTGATTCAGCACTGGAAGGACAGGAATATTTTGACAGAAAAGCTGCTTCAGTGTACAGACACAGTTTGCTCTGAGCCAGGGAAGATACTGTAGGATAAGGGCACAGGTTCTGTGAAGCTGGGGGAAAGCCTCTGCTTGGAGAGCTTCCTCCAACAGGCTGGAGATGGAAGAACCTGCCCAGAGGGAGACAAACACCACTAAATGCCAGAAAGAAAAATGTGATGACTTGTTCTCTGGGAATTTTGATGACATGCTCTTCTCCAACCACCTTGCTGTCTGGAATTATACCAACACTAGAGTAGCTCCATTTTACCCTGAGAAAAATAGAAAGAGTTGGCTGAAAACACTTTTTCCTCTGTGGCCAGCCCTGCCCTAAACAAATACCAAAATGTTTCTTTTAGCTGTCCATTGCCATTCGCATGAAAGAAGAATGATCATCACCTTCATTATGATTTGCAAAACAGAAAAGAGGCTGCATAGAGAACATTTAAAAATACATTAAAACCACAAATGTTTTTAAAAATACACATTAAACTAAAATTGTTTGACTTCTGATATGTATTCTTTTGCATAATGCTACCACCAATACAGAAGATTCCTTTCTGCCAAGAATCAAGCAGAAAAGGAGTCTCTGCTTTCACCCAGTTATACAGGTAATATACTGCTAAAGAAACCTACAGTTGAGTAATTCCATCTTCTAAAAAAACTTTAGGATGAGTTTTCCTATTCTCCCAAGAGTGTTTCAAAATTAACAGAGATATTTTAAATGGTCTTCATAGTTGATTACATGGAAATCTTAATCAATGTCCCCAAAAATAGGTATCTCTATGTTCTTCAACTGTAAATAAAAAATATTTTCTGGCTATGAAAAATCAATCTTTTCCTCAATTGAGGACAATCCAGTGGCTATTTTAAAGTTCAGTGGGGGTTGGAAGGAATAAGGATGATGCAAAAATGCTTCTAATGGCTGAATACTGAATATATTTCTAGCAGAGATCAAAAATCAGAAGAAATCAATCTAGTATATATTGAATTATAGGACATAAGCATCTGCTTTTGTGTCACGTGAGACCAATAATTGGTATTTTAATTCTTTAGTGATAAATGTAATTCCTATAAATACAGAACTCAGCAAAGCAACAAATGCAATCAGATTTAATTTGGTCATAACACCAGCTGTCCAACACCTAACGTCAATTTTTTTTCCTTCAAGAAAAGTATTATTTTAATCTAGATCAATTACTTTTTCTTGGAAAAGAAGAGAAATCTTAAAGAATACCTAAGCTCTAAGCAGCTTGACAGATGCTTAGTTATGGGCTATTAATGTGACAGACCATTTTCTCAGAGGCTCAACAAGGTATATGCCTATGCATCTGGAAACAATCTGATACTCTATAATGAAATTCTTTTTCTCATAATGCTATGAAGTTTCTGCAAATTATTACCTTCAATGCAGTAATTAATCATATTTAAGCTGTTTTCTGAATAAGCCCTTGATTTAAAATTTAAGGAATCTCTGGTATCTGGAGGAAATCAATTTGGTTCTTTCTTTGGATATCGTTGAGCTGCATCTTGTACATCTGTTTCTTCTATCCACGTTTCTTTATAAAACTGTAATACTGTTTCTTCTCCCCCCTCCTTCTAATAGCAGAAGTGGTTTTGTAGTGGGAGGTTGCCAGTCTGAATGGTTATAAAATGGTGTTCGTGGGAATGTGTATGTTCAGTATAGGGGGTCATTATCTTGTTGTATGGAAAGTTTTTGTAGGGTGTCACTATCTTGTTGTATGGAAGTGAGTGTGTATGTTTTGTATTGATGTAAAGAATATATCCTCACACCTTGAAATCAGGTTTTGTGTGTGACAGCAAATCTGCAAAATCCAGACACATTTACCAGGCCCTGATTCAGTAAAGCTAAACTTCAAATGAACATTGATTTTATTAACATTGCTTGTCTGAAGCATTTTAGTGATGTTTTAAAAGAGATGCATTTCTCAGTTAGCTTGTGGAAAGTATCTCACTTGTCTGTCTCTCACAACAAGGAAGTTGTCTTGGTATTTATTTCTTTTAATCTGATATTTCTATGAATTATGAATTTCAGCAACAGTTCCTACACAGGGATTGCATGCAATTATTTCATAAGAAACTGATACTAATCCAATGGAAGTCAAAGGAATTATTTCCACAGACTCCCACTGACTTTCATCCATGCCCTAAATTCTTAAAAACCAGTGGGGAAGTCTTTGTATAGCACTGTAGGAATAGATACAAAGAGTAAAATAATCTGCTTTCAGTATTTATTATATTAACCATTTGGCTCTGGCTTTCCTCAGTGGATTCATTTAAACACTTAAACTACTGGCACACTAAACTGCATTGGAACATTAGGGTATCATTTAATGAAGAATCTAAAAGAAATTACAGTTTAGGAAGCTTCCTTTCCTCAGACCATTTTCTTAAGACTTGTTCATAAATGCCAATGCATATCAATTAGGTCTATATTGTAAACATGCAGTCAAATTTAGATAAGCAAACTGAAGTATTTTGCTTAGAAAGGGATCATTACAGCAGCTGGGCTGAGATTTTCTGGACTTTGTGTGAACCACTGCTATGGTAGAAATACTCCAACACTAACACACTGAGTCTCAGAGATGCAAAGAAAGTCAAAGAAATGATCACAGAGAGCATAACCCTAAAACATGTTCAGAAAGAACAAAAAATCCACAAGATGCATTTAAAGATTTGGTGCACGAACAAGGCAATGTTTTAATAATAACACTGTATTTTTTTAGGAAACTTGCCACCTTACCCATGACACCTTTGTAGTAAGATGACAGTTTCCTTGCAGGCACTCTGGCTAGACTAAGCAACCTTTCAGATGGGAATTACATGTAAGCCAGCTAAGACAAATGCACACACCACATGAAGCACCAGCCCGGGAAAAAATCCCTCCCTCTTCTGTGGTAGATGAAAACCCTCGGCAGCTGAGGAGGGCAAAGGAGCTGGGCAGGTGTAGCAGGAAGCTGTTTAACTCTTGGGGCAGAACTGGACAGGCTCACACGTGGAAGTGGCCCATGAAGAATCAAATGCAGAAAAAGCAGGGAAAGAGGGTGTCCTGCCCTGAGCACAGCTGGTACAGGTAGGAGGTGTGGATGGGGAAAAGAAAAGTTATCATGTGAGGGTAAAAAGGGAAGGAAGTTTATCTCCTCTCAGCACTGGTTCAAAAGGGGAAGCTCTAAAGTCTCAGCTTGTCCTACCTCAGCATGTGCTGCTTTTCCCTATAAACAAGCCCAGACACTGATAAATGAAACACAATCATCATCAAAGGCACAGAGCTTGGAGCTGTCAGGGTCGAGGTCATTCAGACCCTCCCTGAGCAGAAAGGCAGGAACAACTGCTCCTGAGAGGGGCTTGTCTCACCTGTTCTTCCTGGCTTCCACAGGACCCAGCCAGCTCAGGGCAGATTACTCCAGTGCTCATTCATCCCTGCTGAACAGCCTAATCTCACACTCAATGGAGAGTAGGACTGGTTTTTACTCCATGAAAACCAAACCAATTTGCACATTATATGTTTGCATGAATTACTGACTGCAGAGTGCTGTAGCAAAATTACAAGACTAGTGGTTGTGTATCAAGCAAAAGTTCCCATACTATTGCTGGAAGGAAAGGATATGGTCAAAACAGGGAAATAAATGAGTGCATGAGGAATTCAGAGCAGGGCTATGGAAATCGGGAAGAGGCCTACTCTCAAACAGCAGATGAGAAAGCCTGACTTTTCACACCCCAGGAACTGGTGTCTAGTACACAGAAAGAGCTGAAAGGAAAAGTGGCTATCTCTGTCTGCATGACAGAGATAACCTAGACAAAATTAATATAATCTCCTTTCCAGACTTTCAGAGCTCAGAGCTGTATCAACTTTACCAATTTACTTAAGTTACTTAAAATGCAAACACTTTTGTCCCAGCTTTCCCAGATCAGCAGACCTGAATAGAAATTCATCCAGTCCCAGAGCAAAAAAAGTGAGCAAAGATTTTAATGGGCCTTTCAAATGAAACAGCTGCATATGCATTCTCATATAAAGAATCACCTTGAAGAAATGATCAAACACTTATATCACTATAGAGTAATTCCACACAAAAGGTTTTGTTGTTTCTGATTAAAGCATTAGCAATGCAGGATGAAAAAAAAAATGTTCTCCTAGAAGAGAGCATTATTGTGTTAAGTTAATTACAAGAGATACAAAATACTGGCACAGATTTCAGAAGATACCCTTCATCTGTGCATTATTTGCACAGCAGTTTCTGCCAAAGTGGAGAAAGAAGAGACAGAAAACAAGAACAAACTGTGTTCTCAGAACAACAGAGGAGACATCCCTGGACTTCTAAAGCACTTTGATAGAACCTGGAGGCAGTGGCACAGAGAGATAATGTCATGTTCTCATAAACAGTCCCAAAGCAAAGTTTATCACCAGCCTCTGAAAAAAAAATTGTAGATAAGATAAAGCCAAAACACCCCTCTGCCTAGGAAAAAAATATTTAGACCATCTGGATTTTTCAAATAATCTGACTTGCAAATTTCAAATTAAATTCAATAAAAAATTCAAGCTGGAGGTTCAATTCCTAAATTAAATCCCACAGTTTTGGTGTCTGGGATTGGGCTGTTTTTTCTCATTTGCATTCAGTTCTCCTGCCACAAAAAAGCAGAGGATATAAAACAACAAAGCCAAGAACAAAAATTGGTTTCTGAAGCAATTCTACTGAGGATTTTCTTTTCTATTCCTTCCTGAAATAACATAATGCATGTGACATATGTAGAATTCTTGTAGAGGCATTTTGGGCTGAATAAACTCAGCTGTTTTAAGAAGAGTAGCATTAAAATCAGTAAAAAAAAGAAGACTCTACTTATACAAAGCAAGAAGCTGCCACCTCCATGAGTGAAGGCTATACTCCAAAAACACATGTTGACAGTTAGGAAGAAAATATTTTATCTTTTAGAAGGTTAGGTATTATTTTGCTTTTTGTTGTTGAGGGTAGGACAGTACAAGCAAAGAGCCTGACAAGTAACTTTGTTCCACACAGGATGGGGGGATCATTCCCTGCCTGTGCCCTGCATGTGACCAGTTCATTATCAAGAAGTATTTGGGGTTTAAACCTCAGACTTCTCTGTTACCACCGAAGCCATGAGCTGCATGATTTGCTAGGAAGGATTTCCGCAGATTTTTTGTATGAACGGTCATAAATTTAAAACCTGTTTCCAAGATCATGTTCCAACATTTACTCAGCTCTGTTTCCATGGACAGACATCCCTGGTTACCCACAGGCCTGAACCAGAATATTTAGGAAGAGCTAATGCACAAATGAGTTAGTGCAGCCTAGTGCATGGTCTAATCCAAGTGAATATTCTTTGAAAACACGCTCAGCAGGATTGACCACATCATAAAAGGCCCTGATCCTGCATGATTAAGGGTAATGAGATCTTTGTCACTGACTTTCAATGAGCATTGGAATGAGCCCCAAGGTACCAGCTATCAGAAAGGGCAGCTGCTTAAAATTTTTATTGCTTTTACTTGAGAGCTATCAGAAAAAAAAAACATACAGTGTATATATATGGGCATACAGAGATGCAAAAGTGCCCACACACAAAGTGTTAATTTTTCTGAGGCTTTTGTAGCTGCAAACATCTACACATTCAACAGATTGTCTGGGAAGCACTGCCAGAATTTTACATTACCAGTTAGTCAGCTTCAAGGACAGTGGTTTCACTGCTAGCACTGTAAAAGGCTGGCAATTTCACAGACTTGGATCAAGCCCCTGACATTTGCTTCACTGTGCATTCACTCAGGATACCTGGAAGCTGCCTGACTCTCCTTTTAGCTCGGCACACCTGTGGATTTTCCTCTTCTTAATAGCGAAAAACCTGAACCTAAGACATCAGGGCCAAACGAGTCTTGCAGCTGATTACCTCTGTCAGCAACTACTGTAATGCAGGCCACGCATTCAGGCTGAGAGCTGGGCTCTCAAGTGTGCAATTGTAAAAGGGAGCAATCCAACACCTGAAAGTTCTGGTTCCTCCAGGAGACCTCTGCTTACAAGGTAAGGAAGAACAGTGGGGTTCCCAGCTCAGCACTACAGGGAAAGGTGAATGGATTTGAGCCTGTTTGCAAGAGAAGCCAGAAACACTGTGTTAAGATTTACTAAAGTAAACTTTTGTTGATGGAATGTTTGTTAATGGCCAATAGACACAATATTTTAAGTAGATGAGGAAAGAAGGGACAAAGACAGGTTTTTCCTTACTCACTTTCTTCAAGTGTTTAGAACACGTTTAGCCATCCTGTTCATTACCCAGCCCTAGCTACCTCTCAAGGATCAAACTAACAGCTTAGCTTTCTCCTCCTATCCCATCAGTCACTACTTCCACCTGAGCTTTTTTGTTTGGTTAGTTTTTAGGCTCAGGCTTCCCAGCTCATTTCTTTTGTCCTTGAAAAAGTGAAATAAACAGGGATAGAGACACTTTATGCTGATCGATGAAGTATTCCCAACAGTAAGCCCCCAGTTCCCATCCAGAAACTGGGTGTGATGAAAACAGTATTCATAACTTAACAATGGATGACTTGATGACTTGATGATGTCAAGACTGGATGACATGAACAATGACAGATTGGATGACTTGAACATCATATGAAATACCGGACTGTATTCAACTCTCAGCCCTGCTGTCCCCTTTTGATCTACCATATAGCAATATATTGCTACATTAATAGTATGGTATATAGTAATGTAGACTAAGTATGGTCTTACTGTAAAACTCCTTTTGTTTTGATGCCTTTTGTGTTCCACTATATTAATGGAACATTAGTTCTAGATTCCTTGCTAGGAAACCAGCAAAACCAGCCTGTTTCACTACAAGGACATCACTAAAATGATGGATACTATGGTTTTAAAGCATGCAGTTCTCCCTGTTTAACCCCCCTGACTTTTATAGCATTCTTTTCCAGTTTTGTTTACATTTCAAGGGATGAGAATATGCAGCTTTCCCAACCACTACAGTTTATTGTTCCTTCCTTTCCCCCTCTCATCCATTCTTCCTTCCATGAGATACCTGTTCGTGGTAATTGTATTTATATTCATAACAACGTCTTATTCATTAAAACACATCCCTACAATTCTGCTGCCTTTGCCGTCCCCTCAGACTTGCGGTTTTGGGATGCAAAGCAGTCCCTGTCTTTTTTCACCATCTCAAACACTAAGTGTATGAATTAATACACATGGAGGAACTCTGGAAGGGTGCTGACAGCTGCTGGAACTGTCCCACACCCAGAAAATGCATACACCATCACTAGCCAAGGGAAGGCAGAGACACTCAGGTTGCTAAGGATCCTGCTTATGCAGGATGATGATGAACACAAACTGCCTAGATATTCATGCTTCACTCACAGAATCTGACCAGAGAGAGACCATGCTGTTTCTGAAATGAATGGGGTTTTTTATTTCTGAGTGAGCAGGGAGTTGTGAGCAATTTATGATGTACCTTTTTCTTATCAACAGCAGGAATGTATTACCCAAAGGTTATTACTTCAAAATATGAAACAGAGTTCTGTAATCATCCTCAGTCACTCTCCTTCATCTGTGGCAATTTGCATTAACTGTGAATTTTTATTTCGATTTTTAGATACACAGTTGTTTACCATTTGCATTATATTTTATTTCTAATACCCATTGATGGGGTCTTGATTGTAGTGCAGCATGAAATTTTGACTTACAAGCAATTTAGTATACATTTTCATGGTAGCAATTACAATATGTTTTTGAGGCTGACATGTTTTTAGTAATAAATACTGAAGAAATTTCTCCTCCAAATACCTTCAAAGCAAATCCCTAGTTCAATGTGAAAACCAAAATTAGTGGATTTCAGTACAGACTTTCAGAGATAAGCTAATACATGTTTTATGACTGCTCTCAGTGAATTTTTCTTAAGTTAACTTACCTATATACTCTTTTAAATCTATACGTAATTTTGGAATCTGCAAGTATGTAAACAGTCTTATTGGCCTTGACCTTTCAAAAGATTGTATCTGTATGCATGTTTCAAGGCAACTTCTAAAATCTCAGTGCTCAATACTGCAAGGTTCATGTTATGTGCACGGCTTCTTTCCTCTAGGTATTGGAGACTCATCTGCTGAGAGCGACAACGGAATTTCTCAGAATACAGGAAGAGGGCAGAAATAAGATGCCTGGAAAACACTGTACAAACCATACTGAAAGGCAGAGTTATTGGAATGGCTCAAGGCTACATTTCATCAAAATCTCAATCTCCTATGTATTTTATATATCTAGTGAACATGGGGAAAACTCAGAATTTCTTGCTCTTCCTGTAGACCTGGTTGGCCTGTCTGGATTTTATGCACACTGTGCATCCCAGATCATCTTGCCAAAACTACTTATCAGATCCTATTAATAAATTAATATGCAGCCTTGTGTCACAGAACCAGAAAAATATATACATAAAGAACCCAACATCCATCATTTGTATATTTTCATAAAATATCAATTCTCAAATTAAGGAATTTAACTCCTTATTTTTATTTCTGAGGTTCATAACATCCCCAATAAATCTCTGACGGATTTGACCTCCCACTGCACCACTGTTTATGCCAGAGTCAGATGGATAAGCAGAAGAGCTGTGGTTTTGCTAAAACTTAAGTATGTGTACAAAATCCAACCCCAAATCTGTGCCTATAAATAAGACTGTAAACAAAACCCTGCAAAACAAATTCCCACAGCATAAGCAGAGATTGCATACAGTAAGCAGAATATTCTGCCCCATTTCAAGAGCCATGAGCACTGCTGGTCATCCCCTTCTGAATGATAACTGCTGACTCCAAGAGGGATCTGCACTTGTCCCTGTGCCAAATCTGTGCACACGTGCTGCACACACACACCATGTGGATCTGCAAGCACTGCAGCTTCAGTAAGAGGCACATTATGCTTAACAAGAACTCAGGATGTTTATTTAAAGAGTAAAATACTCATCCATTTTCATTATTCTGTGAACACGGAGAAGATGGGAAATAGAGAGGTTGGCTCAGGTCTAAGGTACCCATATGCTGCAGAGCAAAGCTCAGGCTGGTATCCCTGAAAAGCAGTGACAAAGGAGGAATGCTCATTCAAGAAGACACAGCAGCAAGATAAATGATTGAAATTGCAACAATGAGGATGAATTGCAGGGAACTCAGATATATGAGGGAATGAGAAACAACTAACTTGGCTACAGAGAGATTACAGAGAGCACAATGCATTTTGTGCAGCTGCTCAAGAATCAATTAACTCCTCATGTGTTTGAGCAGCACCTCTCCAGCGCTGCCAATGCTCAAGGGTCCCTGCACCAGCATCCACCAACAGGAGAAACTGTGGTGGAATGCTGCTGTCAGTTGCTGCTGGAGCAGAGACACATTTAATCTAGATTTTGTCCTAAACCTGCTGTCATTCTTTGAATAATGACATCAACACTAAGAGTTTTTGCAGTGGGTGAATTATAATATAGATAATGAGCTGCGAAGTCTGGTATGCCAATTGCCAGCTTCAATATTTTTCTCTTCTCTCTGGAATTTTGTAAGTGAAAACCTAGTTGAAAATATTGAACTATATCGCCAATGAAAGAGCACAGAAGAGTTTCAGCTTTCAGGATGTTAATTTTTTTTTTTAAATGAGATGTTCAATGATAAAGTTAATGGTCATCTTTACAATTTTTATAGCAATTGAGACATTAGTCATAGATGAAGATTTGCTCAGGGAGCAAGAACAGAGTACCCCTCTGTGGGTTTTATTTCTCCAGGGAAAATAGATTCTGCTTAATGAAACTATGGAAGGGTCCAGAGTGTAAAGGAAGGAGTAAACAAAATTTTAAAAAATTGTTTTCAGAGTAAAGTCAAAACTGATAAATTGCTTCCTCTTCCTTCCTTACAAAATTTTAAAGATTCCCCCAATGCCCTGGTAGCTGACATTCAAAACAAAACCAAAGAAATCAGTTTCTTGGCCTCTAGAGATTTCTAACAGCTCTGCCACCCCCAGACCCCTTTACCCTGCCCTCTGCCTTTAGGGAAGAGTTTGTAAGTAGTCAGCTTACCCCCTGAAAAGAGCACTCTAGGACTCTACTATAAGACTGCCCCTTTTTACGGGTCCCTCAGTATTCTGGCTCCATACCTGAATGGGGTTAACAACCTCATTTTCTGTAAAAAAAAATCTTCCAGCTACAATACTGGGATTTGTTCTAAGCACTCTCATCCTCTTTTTCCTTATCTTCAGTTTCATTTGCTGGAACAAAGACTGTACTGAAGCCTCACTCTCTTTCACTGAAGAATTTCAAGGCTTTTATCCTAACCTACCATGACACTGAATTTTGGCATTTCTAAAACGTCCAGTTCATCCACAGAACATCCTTTTGAGGCTGGCTTCACTGCATTACCCATGCTCTAAGAAGGAGATGCCTCAAAGCAAATAAGTCACAAATTGTCATCAGGCTTCAGGGTTAAATCGAGCTGATATGCACAGAATGAGGCTGTGACCAGCAGGGTGCAGTTGGCTGGGAACTAGAGCCAGGCAGCAGCTCAGCGACCATCCTGCTACCTGCTACCAGTTGTACACCAGTCCAGTGAAGTAATTTTATTTAGTTTACTGGGTACTACTCAGGCTGATTTGGGCTTTAGAACAGCAAGAGCTGTTTTGATGACAACAGAGGTGGAGTGTGACCATTGAAGCCTACACAGAACTGCACTTTACCTATTGGGACTGTGCCCATATCAGTCTTTCTTACACTTAAGTGATAAAATTACTGCTGAATTTTGTATTTTCTTGATAAGTGTACAGAAAATGATTTAGTATATTTTGAAATGCTGGTGGCTTCTTAAGGGAGTACAATATTTCCTTTAAGAAATTACATTATGATTTTCTAAAGAGGATCTAGAAGTACTGTGACAGTTGTCACCATCCACTACTCTGCTGAGAGGCAAAAAATCATGCAGAAGCTTGTAACTCTTAACTGATCAACAAATCATATTAAAACTGTTCCAGAAACTGATGTGCAACCTCACAGTTAATAAATACATTTTCACTGATTTCAGCAAGTTGGTACTTTGGGGCATTACTTACTGGAAAAGAATGTCAGCAGTAAATACTTAACAAATTAACTTGTTATTCCACTTGGACTTTTAGTAGAAAATAACTAGATAAGTTTCATTACTTTCTGCTTTATAACTGACAAGAGTATTCAAAGGTGAGTATTTGCAGTAAGAATTTATTATCCTTTCAAGTCCTTACTCTGTTATTTATATCCATTTCCAGCTTTCTTAGTTCAAGTTTACATGCCTTTCACATCCTATCTGAACTAAATAAGAACACAGAATGGAGCAAAATCAATTCACTGTGGTATGTACATGTTATGCTTCTTGATTTAATTACACTCTTTACCATTTAACTGCACTCCAGTGTCTACATGAATGTTGGTTAAGAACATCCCTTGTGCTGTCTTTGCCTTAAAATTTGTATGTTTCATCATGTCCTCACAAAGAAAGGCTCATAGGGAACAGCTGAAGAAAATAAGTACATTTTGCAAAATATCTGTTAACCACTAATCAGCTGGCAGCTTCTCAGTACTGGGGAATCTTCTGAATGGCACATGTACAGGAAACAACTCTACAGTGAGTCTACAAAGTCATGGCTTTGGGCAAAGCTCTGAAGCAGATTTGAGGATAGTGAAAATGAAATGGTACAGGTTTAAATTAAGTGGGTGAACCCACACCCACACTGATAGATTCCCATCCTAAGAAACCAGTGACAAGACCTCTGCAGAAGGGTACCATGGATGCTCAGAACACGAAGTACTTTGGAAATGACATCATTTGTACACTACGTGCTGACTGACCAGAACCTTAAGATAAAAGCTGTTGAAATTTTTTACGGTATTTTTTGTTACTATTCTAATTGCTTCCTATGTGCAAAAGTATTTCCAAGTGTTGCAGCATATAAAGAAAAAAAAGATTTCAATTTGTCTCAATTTTTTTTGTATAATTCTCCAGCAATTATAAAAAACAAATCTAAAAAGAAGTTTTGATACATAATTAGCTGAAAATGTGATTGCACTTTCAAAACCACCACGGAAACTACCAGTGCAATATTCAAGACATAAAGCTCTATGACTAAAAAAATTAAAGCAAAACCAAAATGAAAGATCCCAAAACAAACCAGCGAGGTCAGGAATCATTACTGCAACTCATTAGCTAAGCATCCTTTCCTTTAGAGGCAAGTCTTTTTTAAAAAGAGTGTACAAGCACATTGGCTCTGATGTATTAATTTCAAATTCTTTCTTTTCTGAAAAAGACAGATATGTTACATAATCATTATATTCACTGTGTAAATAAGGCTTTATTTCATTGTGAATCCACATAAATCGCTGTAACAATATATCGACCTTACCTTTTAACATCCACTTTGAATTGTCTGACCAGAAGAGGGAACTGGAAAAGTAATCTCACTGCCAGCACAGTCAATCACTGCCTCCGCTGCCAATCCAGGAGAGACTCTTTGCAATCAAAAAGCCAATATCCTATGCATTTTAGGATATTATTTTAAAAAATCACCTCAGGGAACTAGTGCAAAAACTACAGAGGGAGATACTAAATAACAACTCACCTAAAGATAAAAAACCCTAATAATATAAATCAATAAATAATTAAAATTAGAAACAGCAATAGAAAGGAAAAAAATAGTGTCGTATTTCAAAATTCTTTACAGTTGTTTGATATTTATTTTACCAGTTCTTGTTTCATAATGTATTTTAAATTTCTTTACGATGAATTTTTAACCAAGAAACACCTTTTCTGTAATTTAGCCTGCAGACATTTGAATCACCAATTTCCACTAGTACATTTGCATAAAATCAGTTCACCTCTAAAATTCATCTCATTCAATGATTGCTTTCTCACCTGAAGTCACACAGCTCTGTATGGCATGCAGGCACCCTTCTGCTGCTTGGGCCATGTTGGAGGGCTTACAGGCACATATTCTTTCTCTGTCCAAGAGACCCAGCTGTTGGAGTGGTATGGAACACAGTGCAAAAAGCTGTCAGAGAAAAACAAGAGCTAGCACCATTAAGTGGAAAAAGAAATTGTCTAAAAAACAGTGCGTATATGTGTCAGGGAAAGACAAAAATAGGTAACAAAATGCAAGAATTTTGCATACTGCATATTTATTTACATATTATAACAAAATACTGCCTTCCCCAATTCTCCTCAACACAGTGGGGGAGATCATCATACTTGAACCTTTTTTAAAATAAATTTTCACCATGTTTGTTTAATGTCTTTTACTATACTGGCATAGGACTGTCATCAACTGGGGTATATTGAGAATTTAGAAATTTTTAAATTAATATAATTAATATTAACATATAATGTCATCTGGTTGATGTTTTTTAAAATCCATCTTTAAAAAATAATAGTATTTTGGCCTTCAAAATGCCAAAGACAAAATACAGGGCACTTTTCTGGGATTTCTACTGATCCTATTATTACTTGCCCAATAGCTAAAAAAAAAGTTGTATTTTTAAACTATTACTTGCTTCATTATTTTCAGAAGTCACTTTCAGTATAGAGAACTGTTTTTCAGAACTTTGCCTATACTGAGACTATTAATCATAAATCAAAACAGTATGAATTTTATAAGGTTGCTTGTATGGACTAGTTTATCCTTACCAATAATTCCATCAAAAGACTCAGTTCAGCTTCCATTCCAGTCAATGAAATAATGTGTGAAGTGACTACGGAAACTTGAGACTAAACAAGTGACTAAATCTAGAAGCCAGCCAGGGGAGTTGTGGCAGCATTCCGACCCACACCCGCTGCCCCGCTGAAGGGCCGAGGAGCCGCCTTGGACGCTGCACGAGTGCCCAGAGCGCTGTGCGAGGCCATCGGAGCAGAGACAAACACCGGCGGCTGCGACGGACGCAGAGATGCTCAGAACGGCGCTGTGAGCCCACAAGGGCTCTTCCAAAACTGTAAGAGCAGAACCAGCAGGAGTCTGAGAGCAATACAATGAGCATTGTTAGGGAAACAGAGAGTCTGTGTGAACAAATGTTAAATGTTAAAGTTCCCCTCAGTGATTAATTAATTTGGGATAGGCCAGAAGAGCCTAAAGCGATGGAGAGTATAGACAGAGTAAACCAAGTGCTCTCTCGCGATACAGAAAAGAGGCATCTAATGAAATCACAAGGCTGCACTTAAATACATTAAAAACTGATTAAGTGGATGTTTTAACACAACACAAAATTAACCAGGACAATTCACTGGAGGAGAAGAGTAGGAGACTAGAAAATGGATACATTCAGTGACTGCACTCACACAAAGTGTGTCTGATCTCATGTTTGAGGAAGCAGCCAGCTGCTGCTGAACACAAATGGTGATTTTCCCTCTTTCTCTGAGCTGTCCATTGACCTGTGAGCAGTAAGACCTAGAACAGTCCTACTGGCAGGGGAAACTCTAAAAAATGGCCAGCAAACTATGCTGCAAATAAGAGTTACCCTGTGTGAAGTGAGCTGTAACAGCTGGCCATGTGTCTGCTCTTAGACACAGCACTCCCAAAGCACTTAGGCTTAGCTTACTGCTCTTTCAGGAGAAAGGGCAATGACGATCACCACAGAATGACTAAAGGGGACAGTTAAAATCGGTATTTCTTTGAACAGCCAAAATGCACGGACATAAAAAATTAAACCTGCTTCCCTTCATACATTCACATGACAGTAACATTGTGCTCAGAGACAAGTTAGGAAGTTACTTAGGCCACAGGACAATAGTGAGAACTGCATATGGAAAATTATCCAGCTGGATAATGAGTTAGGTCTCAGACAAATGCTGCCATGGGCCAGGGATTTGCCAGCTCCAGGCGCTGTCAGAGAAGGGCTGACTTCTACCCGCTGTGAATACATGAACAAATCCTGACACAAAGCCAGCCCGAACTGCATGGGTCCCGCTCCTGGGTGAAAGCTCAAACCCCACAGGAATTTTAGTTTGCTGTTTCAGCAAATACTTGATATTTCATAAGTCTTCAACAGCTCCCAGAACCTCAGGAGGGATCTACATTCAATCACTGGAGGCTGGGCCTAGTTTGTTTCATTTGCAAAGTTAATGGAAGTTTTAGGACTGGCTGCATTCAACAGTACCTTGAGTATGCTCCCACCTCGACCCTGCCTTACACTCCTCGGTAATGGGATCAGAGAGTGCTTTTACTGCTGCTGTCGCTCCTGGGCCTGATCTTTCCTGGTTTTCAAGACAAAGCTGACATGTCATGAGACGCAGCTAATGCCACAGGGTAAATCAATTTTCAGGCAGTATGTCAAGAAACTCCAGAGAACAGTCCTACGAACCCGAGCATGGAGGCCTCTGCCCAAGAATAACACCGTGTTAGCCCCAGGCAGCTAACACATGAAGAAACCGTGGTATCAGTCATGAAATAAATATACTTCCCCTGGCAAAACCGGGAGATACCTATGTTGAGACAGACAATCAAAATGACAGTGTTCCCACCAGATTTTTGAAATAAAGATATGTATAGTGCCACTGCTCATCAGATGGAGCTCTACACAAAAGTTAGAAGAAGCTGCATTTATAAATCAAACCTGGATTTCTCTAAATGCCTCTCAGAGCTCAGCTGAAATGCATCCAAGCATAAGTGTCTGGTTTTATTTTCCTAATCTGACAGGTAAGAAGAGCTAACATCAGAATACAGGAACCTTACTCCCACCAATCAGACTCATGCCTGATATCCAGTCCAAGAGAAAGACAGACAGATTGTTCCACATCCACTCCACTCACACTTGCCAGACAAGGCTTAGCCAACTAACAGTGGCTTGAACATTAAAAAATAAAATACAATAAAATTTTTTTAAAAAGGGGGGGAAAAGCCCTAAAACAACAACCTCAAACAAAAAGAAACAACCCCCCAAAAACCAAACAAAAATCCAGCAAACCCTCATTTCAAAAAGGCTATAGTCAGGGGTCTTTTTGTACACACTTTTTCCCACTCAGGACTGTGAAAAGAAATGTTAACAGAAGTATTAAGAAGTTTCCCTTCAAGTTGTGGCTGTTGTAAGCAATGAGAAATCATCTTCAGACTACAGTGATTTCTTTTAGTTTAAAGGAAACAGAATAAAGGCAAGCTCACTGGGATGCAGCACAAAATACTGATGTCTTATTAACACCGCAGAAACTCAGAAAACAAATGGCTGCAGTAGAAAACACAATGGCTGCTGTACCACACAGCTCTAATGAGAGAGGCCCTTCCTGGAACACAGCCACATGTACTGCATTTCATCATCACATATGCCACAAAAACCCTAAGTTCTCTTGCATGATTTATAACAGNCACTTTTTCCCACTCAGGACTGTGAAAAGAAATGTTAACAGAAGTATTAAGAAGTTTCCCTTCAAGTTGTGGCTGTTGTAAGCAATGAGAAATCATCTTCAGACTACAGTGATTTCTTTTAGTTTAAAGGAAACAGAATAAAGGCAAGCTCACTGGGATGCAGCACAAAATATTGATGTCTTATTAACACCGCAGAAACTCAGAAAACAAATGGCTGCAGTAGAAAACACAATGGCTGCTGTACCACACAGCTCTAATGAGAGAGGCCCTTCCTGGAACACAGCCACATGTACTGCATTTCATCATCACATATGCCACAAAAACCCTAAGTTCTCTTGCATGATTTATAACAGAGGATATATTCTCCACCATTCTGCATTTTCCTACCCTGCAATAACCTATGAACTTCCTGGGTTTGATGCGATCCCTCCCAGCCAGGCAATGCTGCCACTGCTGGCACCAGCTATGATACAGACCGTCTGATCTATAGCTGAGCTTTCTGATGCTCCACTACCAGTGCTGTTTACATATTTTTCTCTTACAAAACAACCTTTTGTCAACAGATTTGTCTTTTTTCTCTCCTTCTTTCTCTACCTGGAACTATTTGCTGTCACTGCTGTTCAACAAGGACTCTGCATCGTCAGGGTTAACACCGAGGCACCTGATTTTATCAGAGCTTTTCTGCAGGATCCTGTCACAGTGCTGGATCACTGGGGCCCAAAATCAGGAAAGGATTATTTATTGCCCCCAAAAGATACAGAGCAGACAGAAGAAGGATTAAAGAAAGAAAAAAAATTGCCTCACAGAAATAGTAATCTTTTACTGCCACTGCTGCAAGTGGCTTTCAGGCCACCTGCCTACAGCCTCTCTGACAGAAACCCCCCACCTACAGCCAGCAACTGCCAACACATTTTCTTTTTTTTTTCCTTTTTTCTTTTCTGTGTGGCCTTATTTAAGTCAGACTTGTTAAGAATTACGTCTGAATGTTTGTTTTCCAGCTGAGAACACAACTCGTGCCCTCAGAGAAGCCATGTAAGAGCCTCTCCCCTGCCAGTGCTTCCACCACCGCCCGCTCCTGCTTTGCTGCCGGCCTCTTTGGAGCTAGCACCTTCCACTCACACACAATAATTTACAGCTCCACCAGTTAAATGGAGCTCAACCCTCATCAAAGACAGCTTCTTTATTTTCAATAACACAGACTTGGCTTCGATTTGCATTTGGGTTCTTTGTTTCAAAATCTTTTTGTTGTTCTAGCTGCTAGAGTAAATTTTAAGTTAAAAAAACCCCATCTAATGCTACAGGGTGCTGAAATGTAGCACTTCTGTCAGAACTAGGACATACATCTCACCAGCAACAAAAGCACTATTTTTCTCCCTTACCCAGTCAAATATGCTCTTTGAGTATGGACTGTCATTCTTTGAACAAATATCTGAGTGTCTTAAAGACATCTAAAACTCTAGCAATATAAAAATATGGAACATGCCAAAGAAAGACATCCTTCTTTATTAATTTTAATTAAAACCTTTATTCACTACACTCAGATATTCAGACTTTAACTTATTACACTGATGAATATAAATCTTCCTAGTTTTGTACATTGTAATGGAATGCATCCAGTGATCAATATGAAAGAGGGACCTATCTTAACCATTTTGCAAATAATTTTAATAGTGCAGGTGTTGTTTTAATATAGCTATAATTTCTTTTAATGTTCATATGAGTTTTCTCTATTTTATATAGGGATTGGAATTTGCATTTCACCTTTTGTGACAGTTATATGACCATTTAGAGCCTTCCTTGCATTTACCATTCTTGGAATAAATGGAGCTCTATGAATTTGTAATCAACAAACATGGTCCCCTTGGCTATTAAAATGTTTCTGAGAGTTAATGTTAATGAAAGAGACAAAAGAACTTTTAGTTAGGACAATACTCTTCTGTTTTGAACTACAGTAAGAATTGATATAGTAGGCATCCACTAAAGAAAGGTAAAAGTGGTAAGAGTTGTCAAAACAAACTGCATAAACTCTTCAGAGTTTCATATTCTCAGATATTCTGTATTCTTCCATCTACCAAGTGAAATTCTGAACCACAATTCCTTGGCTTTGTTTTGACATAAATTAAGTATGAGGCTTGCTATTTTTGAAATAGTTGAAGGAGACCCTAAGTTAAATTTGTGCTGAACTGAGGACAGAAGGTCACTTTGCATTTTCCTGCTGTTTGCCTCCTATTTTGGGGATGTAAAATCATGAAGATTTTGATGGACTTCAGGAGTCAAAGGCTATAGTGTATGTTTGACCTTGTTACTGCTAAAGAGGAAGGCAACATCTGCTTCACGTTTCCTCTGTGCTAGCTTTATAACACCTGTACTGGAACCTGCAGAAGTTATTTACCCACTGGTTTCAAACACACTGGTGTTTGAAAAACACTTTGTGGTGGGCCAGAAAGAGTGGACCAAGAACAAAAGAATTGTTGCAAAGTATTTTTAAACATCAAACCAGCACCATTTATAAAACATGATCAGAATAATTTCAGCAATTGGCAACACTGAAAAAATGGTAAACCAGAATAGTACAATATATAGGCATAACTAACATTTTCAAACAAACTACTCCATTAGCTCTGCCCATGAACTTCTGAAACTACTGGAAACTCTGCTGATGGTTCTTTCTGCCTGGAATACCCACAGCACTCTGTGGCCTTTCCACCAGAGATGGGGGCCTTTGTGCGTGTTTACAAGATCAGCTCCAAACAGATAGTCCAGTATAAGTCCCTGCCTTCCTTTGATTACTATTCACTACAGTGTTGTCGAGTCACCAAATATATTCTTGGTATTAAAAAAACCAAAACGTAACTTCTCAACATAAGGGAAGTCAATATTCAAGGCACAAATTCCCTTCAGACTCTAACACAGAAAGCCTGTCTTCCCTACTTATTTCAGCAGCACAGCATTTCCATTTATGTGTTGCCTTTGCTTTCTAAAACTTGGCAGTGTAAATCCACAATGTACCACAACCTCTCTGTATCAATGAACACAGAAGATCAGATGTGAATTATGGGTTGAATATCCAGTTGCAGGGGTTGCTGCTAACAAAACACTAACAGTTTTATCTTTGAGATGAAAGAGACTTAAGCAATTGCAAGTCCCTGAATAAACACATGCGGTACCTCTGCTCAGGAACATTATACTGCTTTATCAAACTCCTGTATTTCCTTAAATCTAGTAAAATATTTTTCTGCATCTTGCATAGATCTCTTCCTGCATATCTTCTACAGACATTTCATGGTCGAGTCTGCACATGGACTACTCATTAGCTTGAGAGGAACTGTACACAAAGGCTGGAAGAATGCAGGTGTATTTTCCTGCATTAAAAAAAAAAAGACAATTCTGTTATTACAGGCTTTTCCTGAGCAATTTAAATTCCAAATAAATACTGACAAGAAGAAAGCTGATAAAATTGCCAGCTCATTATAAAAGCACAACTGAAACACAGTAAACATAAAAAACCATGATGAACAGAAATCTGCAACATCCTTTATTCCCTGCCTCTTTCAACCCTGCCAAGTGTTTTTCATCTTTCCAAGACACATTATCAGATTTCAAACTGGGATAACAGCCCTCTGAAAGGGTTTCATTTGCTGAATAATAATTCTTCCAAACATATTCAGCTGAGTTCTCTCACCAGGTATCTACTAAACAAACAGGATGTTAAAAATATTCTTCTCTGGCAAGCACTCTCTTTTTCTTTCAAAAAAGGCTCATGCCCAATCTCAAACAATTTTTCAAAAGATAATTCTCGACATGTGGGATTAATCATAGCTCAAAGATTGCTTCTGCCATGTGATTAACTATTTCTACCTGACTCAAAGGATGCAGGCCAAAACATTCCAGCCTTGATGCTCTTCGCTCACACCCTGTTCCTAAAGCTGCGCAGTATGGATAAAGGAGAGGGACCGCATCATTCATACTTTATAAGCCAAAGGCCAAAAAGTAGTATGAGGAGCAATTTTTATACAATTTGGTGATCTATTTTGTTTAAGAACTGTCCCAGAATTAAATTTCTCTGCATTTATCATATCCCAAGGATGCAATGATTTATGCAGTGCATCACATGCTATTACAAGGTTTCTCACATCGTAAACACAGCTTATAATGCATCTCAAGCATGATACGTACCACTAACAATTTCACTTGATGAAAGCTATCCTTATGCCTTTTATCATTCAGACATGTTAGTGAGTTCCCCCAAAAGATTATTGAGGAGTCTAATAGACTAAATACTTATTTCAATAATTCTTTCACAGTCTTTCAATTAAGCAATGTGAAATTCTGTATCTAAATGATCCTTCCCTTAATAACTCAGGAATAATCACACCCTATTGCCCTTATGCCAGGCCACTAGGGTATTTTAATAAATTAATGAATTCATAATTTCATGAGAAGCCTGTACCAGGAGAGAAATTATCCTTTGGAAAAAAAACATCTACCTTGTATGAAAGATGTTTGCACTGAAGGGCTTAGACCCTGTTCTTCCAACACGGAGGCATAAACGAGGAGATTAACAAAAAAAGATCAATGTTGTTAACAAGAAATACCACAAACTATTGCAATCAACTTCTCTTTGATCTTAAGGTCATTTTCTAACAGAGTACCCAACATCACTGGAAACATTCCGTTACTCAGAGGATTTCCTTCCAGTTAGTTATTTGAATATGACTCTACACCTCTTAAGTTCCAGGGAACGAGCAGGTTTTACTCTACTACTTAATGGAAAATGCTTAGTTTCCCAGTAGAAGTCCTTTCCTCAAGAGTTGGAGAGACAAAAGCCTCACACAGACATTCTGGACCTACAAGCTGGGTGTGAAACACAGCTCCCTGAAACTGACAGAGAACATAATTCAGTAGAACAGTGTATCAGAAACTGCTCCCCACCTCCTTCACCAGCCTCACAATCACCAGGATGAGCTACAGCACTCCCTCAGCGATTCTGCTAAAGGTTTTGGAGGCTACACATGGATTGAAAAAGAACTGCAGGCAATGCCAGGCACACCCAAGATGCCTGCAGAGCAGAGTACCTCCCTGCAGAGCTCCCCAAGCAGAGCCCCTGCCCGGGCTGGCAGCTCTCTGCCCCTGCTCCTCACAAGGCTGTACCTAAAGCAGGCACCTGCATCTCTTCCAGCTCAGGGCTGGTTTGCACAGACACTACCAGGTCTCCTTTCCCTGCATGAGGCTCCAGGTTCCACCTGAGACAGGGAGGTTGTTAAAAATGTGTATTTTATTATTGGCTTTTCGCAAATATTAAAATGAATATTATATGCATTATGTTAGAAAGTTATGCTGTGTTAATTTTCTTAAGTAGTGTGCTAAATATAGTTTTAAGTTACAACATAATATTAAAATAGAAACTATGTATGTGGGATATTTTTTTAAAGAAAGGAATGAGGTACTTGCACCAGATGGCAGCCACAGGACACCTAAAACTTTCAGAGAAAGAGAATTTATTGCTCCATTATTAGAAGAAACTAACTTCTTCCCACCTCATTTAGCAGAGGAAGAAGTTGATGCTGACCAGACAGAATCCTTTGTTTGAATGGAATTTATGCATCATGTATGAGACATATGAATATGCAACAGGCTACTGTTTTTAAGGGTTAATCCTCTGTTACCGTGTGTCCTTTTTCGGGCTTATTTTGCCCAGGAAGAGGTACCTGGACTGTCTGTAACTTTTTGTTTCTATTGTCTCATATTGTCCTAATGCAAATTGTCCAAATTTTTATTACTCTAATTATATTGCTATTTTTATAATAATTGTATTACTATTAAACTTTTAAAATTTTAAAAACAAGTGACTGGCATTTTTCACAAGGTTGTTCACAGGATGGTGCTCTTTGGGCCCACCCTCCTGGCCTGTGTGACTGTGTGAAGTCATACACACTGCTTTGCTCTTCTTTCCAGCATAAGTACATTGAGTCTGGAAAGCTCTTTAATAAGGAGTTGTACTTTTTAAGCTGAATGAATTTATGCCCTTCCACTAGTTCAGTGACTTTCCTCTCTTGCCTGAATGTATTAAAGAAGATTTAAGTGACGATAAAAATTACAATAAATTACATTAAATTCTTAAACCTGAACTTTGTATTCTTAAACTATTTTTCTCCCTACCATCATTTCCATCAGCTTATTTTAAATAATCAAATTATTTTCCTAAGAATAAAATGTTTAGCAATGCTCAGCAAGAGTTCCTTTGCCCTTATCTAGGCTGCCATCAGACTACTTCTTTGTCTTCACACTTCCTTTATTCTATAATAGATCTCGCATTTCAAGTACTTCAGTACTGTTTTTGTGTTCTGCTTTAAAGATCAAACTACAAATTTGTTTTATCATATAAAACGAGTTCTTGCCACAAACCCAATATTATGTTTCCTTTTTTCCAGTTACATTCCTAATTCTTTACTCATGTAATTTGTCCAAACCATTATCTTGTATTGACATAGTTGGGAAGATGCACAATGCAAAAAACATTCTATTACTGTGCAATATTCAATAAGCAAGCTTTGCTACATTGAATTTTACATAGTCTGCTTGAGCAAGGTCAAACCTCCATTTCCAGTTACTTCCTACATCAGTTGGTGTGATTAAATTGAAAATATAAATCACTGAATTGTTCAGTCTTGAACTATAAATAAAGATATTAATAAGCCATTTCCTGTTAATTTTCTGCCAGTATAGTGGGACTACTTGCCCAGGAACAGATTTGAAAAATACTGTAAAGATTTTAGATAATGTAGAAGATTTTTCTCTGACTCACTAATATTTTATTTCTAGATGACAACAACCTAGAAAGAGTTCATATCCACAAGGTTCTTTTTGCTTAGTTCTTCGAAACTACTTAGTGAAAGAAGTCCTTGCAAGCCCCCTGGAGTCTGCCTCTTCCGGATGTCCCTATTAGAGATTTCAAGAGTCTTATGAGAGAGAGGAACTACAACAGTCTCTTATTATAACTACCTACACTAATACACTTCTCAGGTATTTCATGTGTGATTATTGCCATTGGTATTAGAAATCTGAAAAGGGAAACTTTCCAGTTCAATAAATAATGAAATGTAAAAAGAAATCAAATAAATGTTATTATGCCCATCTTTACCTGAAAACACAGGACAAAAAGCCCACAGGTATTGGATGCTAAGCTGTGACCTAAACCCCAGGAAATCAAAAGCAAGGATACATACTGCAGTGCAACTTTCAGACAGCTCTCAAGGAGTCACCAGTGCTGCAGTGAATTTCCCTTCCAAAAGAAATGGTAGCAGCTTGCTCACTGCTGAGAGTGTTTTTCAATACTTTATTGTTGTATTTCATCAGCTTCACAAGTCTTTATTAGTTTGTAAATGTATTTCCTTTTGGGAAACTTCATGAGGTTTCTGCTGAGCCGCTTCACCACCACAGCGTGATCCCCCCTAGTGACAGCACAGCCAGTCCTCCTGGTCCTTCACCTGCACCCTTGCCATGGGGACATTCTGTGTCACCACCCAGGTCATTAATGAAGGCACCTGACAGACACCTGACATGCCCCAGAATCTGGGGTGTACAGTCCATCAGATCCATTCTCTGCGAGGTGCTTCCCAAAAGTACCCCAAGTTTAAATGTCATCACCTGCGAAGTCAATAACATGCAGTCAAGAAAATTACAGCTCAGACTACTTTCTTGGATTTTACAGGAAATCTGTGGCATAGGCTGAGATGATACATACTAGACTCCCTTTCTCTGGGACAGCTTTCTACTGAGAAGAAACTATGAAGTTGTGCTTTTTTATCTTCCTGAAACTCTCACCCTGCAGATTCAGCTGGAGTCTAGGCAGGAGGAGTGATAACATCAGTCTTTCTTATCACATGACACTGATTTATCCCCAGTGCTCTACAGGACACACAAACCAAATGTAAAACATCATGAAAAATCATGCAATTTAAAATAATTTTATCACAATGAAAGCACTTCAGAAGGGTATTTGTATCTCATTAAACAACTAACTGCAGAGGAAGATAAGCTCCTTTCAGCTGAAGGAAGTAAGCAATTGCAAGAAATGTGGCTACACACCTAGTGAAAGATTACTAAAACCAGCCTTCCTTCTAAACCATTGTTTCTCCTGGTTGTATTTAAACAGCCTACAAATCAGCTGTAAAAGCCTTCTCCCAGCTCCAGTGGTTACATGGATTTTCTCAGATTATCTGTTAAAATTTAAGGTAAGGAATCTCCCCGAGTACTACTCTTTCTCAAAGTCACTCCTAAAGCAGATTGAAGGATGACAGATCCACTTTATGGTAATTTTAGAATTCTCCCACCCTGACTGGAGAGAGGTTTTAAAAAGCTTTCTCTCAAATGATAACAAAACCACAGATAGGAGACTTCCATTTCTCTTTTAAAAGGTAGTTTCTGTGTATTTTTCCTCATGGTGGAAGTGTTAGCTTGGCATAAAAGCACTGTTAAGAGCGCAAATCATTGCACTAGAATATAGGAATTCTCCTTGCATTTTGGCCTTCCTCCTTTTCTCCACTGTTCACAGAAAAAGAGGATAAACCCTGACCAAATGCAATGTCAGTATTGTCAAAAAGTCTATTTCTGAAATACTCTGACCTGTAGTTACACAGCAATTTATTATTTCCTTTATTTTGTTTTCGAAGTGTTTGTACTCTCACTATCTTTGATCATCCAGTCTATGAGATCCAGAATTGTTTACTGTGTCCTTTAAAATGAAAAAAATACCTAAGTTTGTCCAGAATCATTCACTTTCGAAGTACACAGCCCTACTATAAAATATCTCACAAGTACCTAAACTACCCTCAGTCAACAGGACTATAGAAATTTTTTTGTTACTTTGAGACAGTTGCACGATGAGATGCAACACAATGAGATGATGACAGTCACTGAAGGGAAAAATAGCATCTCTTACAAAAGATGAGGTCCAGAAAGGATTTATTACCCAGGTGTTTCTGCAAGAAAGCCCAGCATGCTCAGTAATGAGTTAAACAGACACTAATTTGTCTTGTGCTTGTGCTATTCCTTTCAAATGAAGCAAGGCAGGAACACCTGTCGGATTTGGGTACGAAAAGAGATACAGATGTTTTTCAACTGTCTGAAACTGGCAAACTTCCCCTCTAACTAATGTACATACATGAACACTATAGACACCTGGAGACCTGCGAGGCAGAGACCCCACAAACATCCTGAGCTCTACTACAATCTAAACATAAAGAACAACAAATCATCTGAGCAAATTCTTCAGGACTAAGTTTGTGTGTCTCTGGAGATTACTCTGCAAAGAACAAGACACAAATGCAGCTTCTTCAAAGCAAAGAAGTGAGAAGAGAACATGTTCTTGTCACTGAGCAAAGTAAATAATGATGCCCTGGAATTAAACCTGGCCTGAACTTCCCCAGTCTAAATTGATTCTTGTATGATCTGACATTCCATTGCTTTTGAGAAGCCAAATATAATATATTTATGAATTGGACAGATGTCTTCCATATTACAGTGCTGTCAGCAATCCTGCCTGATGTTTAATATTTCATACCATAACACAGAGTATTTTCAGAGAGCCACTATGTGGTGAGAAACCTTCCAGGAGGAATCTGGGGCCACTGATGTCAAAGACCACTCACGCTGTGCTCTAAAGAGCACTGGAGTGGCCATTTCATGTAATACTGGCCACACAATGCAAACTGGATTAAACAGAATTTGAAACACATTGCCTTTTGATGGAGCTGGATCAAATCTCATTGTAAGACCACTGAATCTTTTTCTCTTTCAAATGGAAAAATCCTTCCCTGTTCAGACCAAAGGGATTCTGGCACCTACTTTGAAGGGATCATGCTGTCAACATTAATAGGTGTCAGGTCAACCACATTTCTCTTTATGCAGTATTGCTAAATAAAAGTTTGAACATCCTGGTTTAATTTCACATTTCCCATGGGTTAGCTGTTAATACATAAAAAAAGGATTAGGTGGTGAATCAATAGTTAGATCTCAACCACCCTAATGCTATTCCCTCAAAACAAACCCCAAAAACCAAACCAACACCAGGTCAACCAGCTGAAACAGAAATCAATGATTGTGTTTACTTGCAATGAGCTCTAAGGCAGATTCCTCCTCTCACAGCTGAGTTACTTGCCAATGGATTGGCACAAAGGACAGGAATTGAGCTCTCGCTCATCCTGGCACCATCAGACTTGATCACAACATCAATAATTAAAACTTTTTTTGGTCAACTAATACCATCACAATAATAAGCTACAGAATGAAAAGGGAGAAGCCTGTTGAGCTGCAGATTTTCCTGACATAAACTGATGTTGATCCAGTTATTGAAGTTTAATGTAGTTCTAGGCTAAACTAAGGATATTGCAAGAGGAAAGAAATTCCTCTTGTGAAAATAAATTCTGACACAGCTGTAAATCTGATAAACAGATCTGCCAAATGAGTTTTTCAATACCCTTAGAGGAAGAAGTTCAAAGATACCTTATGTACTTATGTCAGGTAGGGAATACAGCTGGTGAAATGAGGGATGGTATTGAAATAATTTTAATAGCTACCCTGTAATTCAGGAAAATTCGTAAGTATCCTTTCAGCCTTCAAAGACAGTAGAAACATTATTTCATCAGGTCTATATTGTAAATTAAGTTTCTTTCAGAGAGTTTCCTTCAATTTTATGGAAACGTGAAAGCTGTTTTGGTACAGTTCCTTCTGGCACCCAGCATTAATTATGCCTTTATGCTGGCCAGCCATTTATTGTTTGATTTGTTCCTATGGCCACACAACAAAACTTCCATAACTTAATCTAAATATCTCATCTAAGACCAATTCTAATTTTGGAAACTTGTCACCATTAATGTCTATTTTATGTTTATGAGACAGTATTTATTAAATGGCTATGGTTGTTAATGCCCTGCCTTATGCTGAACTACACTATACTGTATATATTTTGTATGTACATACACCCACACACACTAAACTATGCTGCTTTTTTTTCCCCTACAAAAATATCACTTACAGATCAGTTTATTTTTACATCTATGTTTCTTTACTATTCTGTTAAATCCTTGAAAGCTGCAGGCTTGTTAATAGGTGCTACATGGATATTCATAGCAACTGATATCAAAGCCACCAGGTCAAATGAATGCTTACTTAAGATAGCACTGTTTGTCACCAAGATAAAATGCCTTGTTAATGTTACGCATAAAATCAATTGATTTTAATTTTCTGACATCTGTTTCAGTTCTCCTCACTTATTAGTGGCTAGCATTTATGGCTCTAAGGGAAAATGACTCAAAAAAGATGTGCTTCATATCTCCAGCTAGCGCTAAGCAGCTGGTAAAATTTTCAGAGGTGCAACGGTTGCTAAAAGATTGGAAAGTTAGACAAGTTCAGGTACAGCACTGGAAATCCATGTGACACATGAATGGTAGCACTTGCAGGAACCCATATGCTTCACGTACACAGTACAAAGTTCCAGCCCCAATCAAAAGACCTGGAAACACCCTCAGATTCTCTGTCATATCCACAAATACACCACAGATGTCCAGTTAAACTTTCTGGAATTGCAGCACTCCACAGAGCACATGGTTCAACCTACACAAATGTGGCACCTGCAATAGCCAGGCTTCCTCTGGCTCTGCTGGAGCCACTGAGAAGTCCAGCCAGAACTCATGTTCTGGAATAGCCTGAAGCAGAATAAATATGATGAGAAAGGTAAGTATGATCTCCTGAAATGTAAATTACATGAACTTTAATAAAATGTTATTTCATTCCTCCTGGGTCTCAGGGAATGAGAGGCAACTAGGAAGCACAGGCAGCAAACACTGACTCTGCTGATTAGAGCAAAGCAAGAAGTCAGAGCAAGGTGGATGTTTTCAGCCAGTCACATGCAGATGGACCAGCAGCTATGAAGGAGATGACAAAAGGCTCCTACAGCAAATTCCTGGGAGTCTCCCAGCTGAGGAATACATTCAGAGTCCAAGGGGAGAGCAGAGGAAGGACTATCTCAGATGCTGTACTTAAAAAAAATAATCTTTATAATTTCATAAAAGAGGAAGACTCTTGAGGAAGGAATAGTGAATAAATATGGCAAAGATGCATAGTGGACCAAAAGCCAGAGAAGTGATGTAAACCCAGAGAACTACAACCTAGCTCGGACAGGATATCAACCATGGTGAAGTCTCAGTGGAAAACGCAGACTGCCTTTGATAGATATTTGTAGATGGATAGAAGGTAGTAAAATAGAGATACTGATAAAGGTAATCTCACACCTAATTGAATACAGCTGTGTTAATTACAGCCTTTAACAGGCCACAGCCGGATCCAATTGGGTTGGGTATTATAAAAGAGCAGGTTAACTAGTTGAGGAGTCACAGTCTGTTGGCTGTGGTGTAAAGAGCTGCTTGGGAAATCATGCCAAAAGGTATGGAACCTTTGTGATACAGTGATATAGAACCCTTGTGACAACAGATATTGAGGAAAGTAAGTCTGGAAGTTCATGGTGTATCAGAAGGGCCCAATACAGCTAATAGTTAACAGATTCATAAAGGCATGGATGAGGTGGTGATTATCTATAAAGATCCTCAGTAAATAAAGAAGTTGATTCTAGTAATAATAATCTGAAAGATATTACAAGGATTTCACAAATATTTTGTCTGTGCCAAAATTTTGTTTTTCATGGGAAGATTCAGAATATAGGAGGAGAACATTTCTATTATGCTTTTCAAAGAGAAAGAGATGCTGTAATAAATCCTGTGCCTGAGGCTAAACACAGACAACTCCAAGGTTGACAAGAAAGTTTTGTGATGCCTTCTGCTCCTGGTGTCTGAGGACAGGCTGATTTCAGGAAACAATCAGGCTGGGATGCATTCTGGGCTTTCCACACCACTAACTCTGCCAAAAAGCAATTGCAAAGAGGTGAAATCCCAGTCAATGGTGAACTAATGAGTACTACAGAACAGCACTCACCAGCAGTGAGAGACAGCCAGCGTCACGCTCCTCGTGACCAGGGCTGGCAGTCCTGCAGTGAGAGCACTCTGCTGGGGGGCAGTTCCCTGTCACAAGGACCTCCTGCACCTGGAGCCAGCAAAGCCTCCCACAAGGACCGTGAGCAATCCAGCGGGTGTGCAAACCGCTTGGAAGGATCTGAAGGTGGTATAAACTCTTACAGGACACAAAACACTGAGGCTCCTCAATATGAATGTTTGCCATCATTTTGATCAGGATAACTGTAACATCAGCCTTGATTCTCTAAAGAAGGCCTTTAGCAAAAACCTCCTACTCTTGGAAACAAAGTGCTTGTGGTAAACTGACATGACCAGGTCAGACGGAGATGATGACAAAATGTAACCACATTAAAGACACTGGGACTCAGGAGAGGACCTGGCTGATCCAGCCGGTCAGATCCCAACCAGCCACGGGCAGAACTCTGCTGCTCTCCTCTGGATAGGGGAAGGTCTATCAGAGGCAGAGCAGAAGGGGCAGCTGCCCCCCAAGGAGCTCCACTCAGTCAGACAGAGCACCACACGTGGTTACAGCAGCAGTGCCGCCCCTTCCCTCCCCTTCTGAACAGAAAAACCAACAGGATTGGAGACAAGGTCCTTACCTGGCCAGCAAGCTGTGCAAAACCTAAATTAGGTACCTTTCCGTCTGATACTAAATAATGAAAATACAAAACTGAAACTCTCCAACCAAAATATGTGTATGGAAAAGTACCTGTGGTGACCTCAAGTCACCACAAGTGACCTCAAGTGAAGAAATGAATCATTTTTCACTATGTGGAATATAATATTTTCACTATGTGGAATATAAGTTAAAATACTCTAAGTAAGCAGTAGTTATTCTACCTATAATACTCCTTTGTGTTTTCCTCTGGATTCTGAGCATAGGTGCTGCCATGGAAAACATCTGAAAGCAGACTCTTCTTTTTAATAACAGTACAGAAGTATTAAGCTGAAAGAACAAACTAAGGAGGATGGCAGTCTGAACAGTGAGTGCTAGAAAAAAAGGGGAAGCACCAAGTGGCTAACATTATAAATACTAATCAGATTTTTCAAGAATATATTATTTTTACACTTTAAGATTAGGTTTCGATTTATTTTGGGATGTACAGAGACTATAAAAGGTAAAGTGATTTATAGAACACATATACCCAGAATGTAGAGAAATGAGAACATGTGATGAGTTATGGAGGTGTGCTTTGTAGAGACCTCCATAAAGTCATACCTTCCATACCAAGAGAGTGCTGTGCAATGCAATGCAATCCTCATATTTTATACAAACTTAAATTGACTCCTTGTTCCTCAGGCAAAGCTAAAGAGGGAGGCATGGTTTGCTGAAGGGAGCTATTAGCTGGGAGTGCCACTCAGCAGGCCACAAACACATGTGAGGAAAAGGAAGAACGGGATAAGCGACCACCAAGGACCAGCCAATCTAATGGCATTCCTGATACTGTAAGAACTGTAGGGTCAGGGGGAGCCAACAATAGGAAATAAAAAGTTAACTGAGGTTTGGGAAGGGGAATTCTGGTCTGATTTGTTACTTAATGGAAAGCACTACTGGGAGGAGGGAATACCATTTTTATTTATACACAAGTCATCAATTTTTTAAGTGTTGCTCTACCTACCTGTTAGATTCTTTTATCTTCCAGTAAAACCATCGCTATAATTGTATACTACTTTTCATAAGGTGCATTTTTATGCACGATATCATGATTCATTTTAGAGCCATGTAGAGTTAAAAATTTCAGTTTCATCCAGAAAAATATGTACCTGATCATTATCAATATCAGCTTGATTTAATTACCTTATTCAAATTAATTTCTCTTCAATGATCACTAGAATACACTGTGGGCAAGGGCAGAAGCTTCCCTAGCATCCATTTCAGAAGCTTGGTGTAACTTGTGGGAAAAAGGCCTGGAACATATTTAAAATAAAATTACATATCCAGGCAGAGGCAAAATGGATCCCCTGATCTAACAATTCTCTTCCACACAGATGCAGGAAAGAAGAATTTACAGGGACAGATTTGATTTTAGACCATATCATACCTGTCCAGTACATTTGTTTAAAGGTTCCTCAGTTACTGACAGCTCAGTGTCTTACTGAGCTAAGCTTTATTAAAGCTGCATTTAAAATGAGCACCATTCTCTCAGCAGCTCAGAGAACCCTGAGTACAGCTCTGCAACACTGTCAGCTGTGTGACACACACTAGATTTTCCTAAGCTTAACCCCAATGTTAAGAGGGTTGTTTTATACTCCACTTTTTAAAAACTACTACTTTTTCAAGTAGATATTTCATTTTATAAAAACATGAGGCATTTTATATATGACAGATCCTTTTATATATGGAAGTTTATAAATATTCTTCTCAGATTTGCTTTTTTCTCTGTAAGTTTTACCCCATGGAGTAAGAAAGATATCAGTTAAAAATTGTCCACTGCAATCCCACCTATTAGCTTAGAAGAAGCAAACATTAAAGATTAATTTACCTGAATTAGGGAAAGATTCCCTTTATTAGGACACTATCTTATGCACTGTAGACAATTAGTTAGTGCCAACTACCCTAAAATTCTGTTATTTTGCATAAACATGGCATTCAACTGCAGGTTATGTGAGTTCCTCAATTTTTTGGTTTTCTTGCATCCAAAGTTTTGAATATGAACATCAGTTTAATACATTATTTGGAATGAAAACAATAGGTAAGAGGAAATGAGTGAAACAGCTGTTATGAGGAAGTTTCAGATCATTAATTTACTATATGGAAGACCAAACCTGCCTAGAACCTGCGGCAGCAATGGAGATCCATGCACACATGTTGTATGCATGGGGTAGATCCTCTCCAGGAAAGAGAATCAACAAGACCATTTGCAAGGGAGTTCTGCAGCTGTTCTGCACTATTTGATTCAAGGTTTAAACCATTAGTTCCAGATTTATTGCTTTGGCTGCTTTGGAGGCAAGAGAATGCCTCACTTCAGTAGAGAAGAGCCAGAGTTACAAGTGAAATAGCCTCTGGATGGTAGGATTAGTACCTGCACATAGCTGTGCAGGAAAGAGCTATGTGACAAATGCTGTCTACAGCATGCTCTACATTTTAACATCAAGCTCTGATGAAGTATCCCCAAGTCACTCATAAGATATCCAAAACTGCTCCCAAAGTTATTGACAGTCATGAGATGATGGCAGAGACCTTCCTATAAAAGCAGAGGATGATACCAGAGGCCCTAGGGATATAATCACTATTAGTTAATTACTGTCCCAGAAGGAATGTGACCATGAAACTGGCTTAAGAGACAGCAATATGAACAAAGAGCACAGACAAAGAACTGTGCATGAGGTGAGTCTGTGAACCCACAAAGAAAGAAAAATAAAGCGATCCTCATCATTCATGAATATTACAGAGTAGGAGCACTGCTCTGTTCCTTCTTTTTTTGCCTCCCTGTGAAAAGGAGGAAAAAAGGGGTTAACTATGCATGCCCATACATAACTTGAATTATTTCATTACTCTCTGACACCCTTCCAGTGAAACATCAGCTAGATTTTCTTACATCCTCTCAGATATTTTATTTCTCAGATCAACTGAACCTGAGATGTTAAATTTAAATGTGGCTTTTTTGGAATTCAGAATTAAGTGAACAAGCTAATGCCATTCAATAGGATTCAACAAACCAGCTGCCTAGACAGCAATTAAAGTTAAAGCAGTGATTTACAGTGGCTACCAGAAAAGATTTAAAACAAATCTTTGTAATAAATATACAAAACAGGCCTTGAGAGCAATGGCCTGTGCTGGCAATACCCACCCCCTGAAGGCTACAAGAGGTCTTTATTTCGGGCTCTCCATATCCACTGTCCTTATTCCCAGCAGTTGTTACCCTCCCTGGCAGGTCCCAGGGCAATGCCCCCTTCTCAACAGTGTAAAGGTGTCCAGCTCCCTCTGGCAGGCTCAGGCTGATGCTACACCTGAAAGCTGCCAGCCTCCCACCAACATCACACTAGGGAAGAGGATACACAAAAATACTTGGAGATTAAGAAATGCAATAAAAATTTTAGAGTGGTGACAAACATTTGTTTCTGAAAAGCTCTCACTTTTATGATGACATCACTTTTCCAAGGCCCTTTCAGCTCCCACTTATTTACGCTGGATTTGGTAACTTTTACAGTTTTCTTCACACTCAATTTTCTTTGCTTAACAAACCTTCACAGTCCATCTGTGTAGAAAAATACATCACTGCAGCTGGTACTGGCTCATCCCTGAATAAATTACCTTTTTTCTCATAAGAATTGTCCTTATTCCAGAGCCAGAGCCAATGTAATTTTTTTTATCAGTTATATTACTGCTGATCCCATTCAAAGAACAGAAAGAAGAAAATCTGTCTCAATTCCTACACAATTAAGACAGATCAGGGAGAACAAGGAAGTATAATCCCTAAAAATGACATTTCCTTTCCACTCTTCTACTCTAAATGGAGTCAAAAGCAAAGAGAAACAAAGCTTTTGAAAAGTGGAGAGCTTCAGATACTCATGAACTCTGAACTAATTTCTAACTGCTGAAGTTAATACCTGATGTGGGGGGAAACAATTTCTCCACATGGATGCTGCTTTCCTTTTTCCCTAGGGCTCCTGGAGAGATAAAAACAAGAGGCTGTTTTCAGCCATGATTCACCATCAGTAAGCAAGACTTCCAAGTAAGCCCTAAGTATAACTTTTAGAGTAATCAATCTCCAGCCAAACAGTAGTAAAATTTTCAGCCTGCTGGATTTGGCATCCTAAGAAAAAGCAGTTATCTCATATTCACATGTCATACCTGAATAGATCTAATCTTCATTTAAGCAATCCAAGAGACTGTTTCTAGTATGGAACCAACTGTGCAGACTCAAGTCATGTCTAATGCTTTTTGGAAAATTTTGCACATCTTCATTGGTTGGTTTCTCTCTAGTTCTTAGCCAAGAGTTAATTCCATTACCGGGGAATTGCATTCATTAATCTACCAGAAAGACAATATTTTAATTTTACAGAAACAGTGCATGTGTGAGTTGGGAAAATCTACATCCCACAGGAAGCCAAGGAGGATTGCTACTAATTCTAAGACTGTGGTCATCTTCTTGTCTTGGAAGCACCTCAATACCCACAGTGATCTGGCTGAAGACAGTCCCCTCTAGAGCAGTAAATATTATTTCCAGCCTGTAGAATCTGGACAGTTTTCCAGAACAAGGAACAATTTCTGCACTATTTTTATTTTATAGGCTCAGCCTCTTTCCATCATAAAAGATTAAACTTGACCATGACATGTACAAGTGCCAAGTGCATTTTCATTGCTCCTTACATGCCCAAAGATCACGAAGGAGCATTAAATGTGGGTAACTGTTAGAACATACAGGCACACTGCTGGAATACATACATCGAGGAAGATTTACATTATTAACAAGCAAATGTAAAAAAGCTGAATTGATGACTACAAGATTAGACATGGTGGGGGTTCTGGTAAAGTATCTGTCAAGATATGTCACGAACTATAGATTGGAGGCAGATTTCATGAACAGCTGCACAGCTTATGGTATGAGATAATGATGTATATGAATGACCATTACTTTAATATTAAGCTGATATAACTTGACTTCTTGACGTTCAACACAGTATTTTTAGTCTAAGAAATACCTCTTCTTAGTTACTGAAGCAGCAGAGCTTCAGTTCAAAATGAAGAACATAAATTTTAGCAGCATTAGGCTGTGGAACTTCTAGAATTGGTCTTCGGTTTTAAGTGTAAACTGTACTAGTGAGAAGCCCCTAGCACTGCAATATTTAACTTACCAGTTCTTTGGTATTTTCAAATGTTCATCAAGGCTACCCATGTTCAGTGGCAGCAACATGCCTCCATAAAACTTACAGACACTTCTTTTTCATCAAAAAACCCCCATTTATGTAAGAGAACAAAAACTCCCCCATCCCCAACTCGTAAAGATTATTCTGTTACATGGCCAGCAAAGCACTGATCCCAGCCTTTAGAGAGCAGGAAGGACAGCTGTAACGTTATCAGAGGCCTCAAAATAAGAACCAAGTTACCCTCCTGGTCTAGAAGGGCTGCAGTTGTGAACTGGAACAACTGAGGCTCAACCCACTGCTGCATTTACTGCATCCCTGAACAGAAGCTAGGAATGATTACCAAGCCCCCATTATCTCCCCGCTGAAATAAGGAAATAAATAAATTAGGAAGGAAGGCAGCACCTCTGTAACAGACATTATGAGGATCAGCTGGGTCCCCTAAATGAGGCATTCAGTGTTGGATAGCTCATCTCAGCTGATGGCTCCTTGTGCTGGTTCCAGGCTCCCACCCGGGGTGCTGCTTGCAGAAGTGCAGGAGCTGCCAAGCCCTACCTGGGGCTTGCCCAGCCCTCCCCAAGGCACAGCAGGGCCACTGCCACAGCAGCACAGAAACCTCTCCCAGCCACCTCCCCTTCTGGAGCTCCCTCCTCCAACCCTCACAGTCTGTGTCTTGCTCTGAGCACCACAAGTGAGTTAAGTGCAAATCCCGGGCATGTCGAGAAGAGGAAAAACAAGACATTAAAGTATTGATGACATGTTTTAGTAATGCTAACGACCACTTCAGTGTTCTCTTCCTACAGTGGACTCCCGTAAGCCAAGACTTATGCAGAATACACTCTCATTTATTTTTTATTTCTGCAGAATGTTATTTTTTCCTACCTTAATTTTCCAGTGAACTGTCTACCATCCAATTAAAAATTACAATTTACTCCTCCTCCAAGAATTATACTCAAATTCAGGTATTGCATTTTTCTAGAAGTTGCACCTCTTGCAAGGTACTGCTCATATCTCAAGGCGTGCAGCCGTCCTGCTACCAGATCCTGAAGTGCCTTCCTTCCCTTAAAACTTTGTTCAAGGGCCTGGGAACTGTTGAGAACCAGCTACCTCCCCTAAATAATGTCAAACTACCCAGAATTTCTATCCCTGATCTTCCACTCAGGCTCTGCTCCTGTTACAAGTCTTATCCTCCCTGGAAAACAAACTTGGATGCTCCCAAACGCCCTTCTCCAGCTCACAGCTCTGCCAGGCAATCCCTGAGCCCTCATTTCCTCCACCAGCAGAAGCAGCTGCAGCAGACAGAGGTGAATCTGAGCAGCCAATTCCCTTGCAGTTCCATGCAGCTGCAGAAAAAATGCTTTACTGCTAAAAAAAAATGCTACAGTTCTAGGCAATGTTCAAGGGGGATAATGGGGGCCCTAACACTGACAGGAACTGTAACTGAAATACTGTATCTGAAATCCCTGTGAGGAGAGGATTCCTCACATGTCCTTATCCATTAATTACAGTTCTAACTAGGGCTTTTAGCAACTCCTGCTGCATTGCTCCCTCACATTCCAGGGAGGCCTTTGGGAGTCAGAAATTTACAGCTGGAAGGGGATGCTGGGGCACTCACTCCTTCCACTTGCTCAAATGAACTGCATGAAAGAAAAAATTTAAATAAATGCAGTCTGACACTTTCTCCAGTTTTCCACTTTCCCATGCCATGGGATTTAATTGTCTGTCACAAGGAGATGTTTTAGAGAAGGAGTCCTATCACTGTGCTCCCACTACCAGTTACAGCGTCCAAGACATGAAGCAATATACTCCTCACAGGGCATTTTTTCATGCTTGGATGTGGCATTTTAAAAAGCTTGATACTATCATCAAAGGATAAAGCAAGCTTCTGGCTCCACCATACCCCAAGCTCCACTTCCAAAAGCAGTAACTTCTGGAAAAGCAATGCAATAAATTTCCCTCACCTCAAAGAGCCTTGTACCTCCCCTTCTTACCAACCACAACAGCATCAGTTCAAACACTCAGAGATGTACAGATGAGCTTGCATGTGCAACACCAGTATAACGCCTCTCTTTTACTGACAACCCTTCCCCCAGCTGACAGAATGATAATTTAGAATAATATAATTTTCAATCAACAAAAGTACTGAAGAAAATTAAAAAAAGGTTTTCATTGTGTTGAAAAAACTGATAATAACAAGAGCTATTAAGTACAAATTTTCTTACTAGAATAGATGTGACTGGATCTAAAGGAATATTTCTCTTTGAGTAACTCTTTCTTTTAAGGGAAGTAGTCTAAAATCTATGCATGCCTAGAGAAAGAGAACAAAACCCCACAACTGAACACCTACACAAGGAAAGCTTTTGAAATTATATCCCTGACAGACCTGTGGAAGGGAACAAGTATAAATGTAGCCAATCTTGTGCTTCTCTTAAACAATGGTTGAAAACACCTTTGTGCTTACTGGTAACAACATTTTTTAATTTTAGGGTCAGATTGATATATATCTCCTCAATATCAAATTGGAATTATTCTTAAAAGCAGTAGTGTGGGAATCAAAGAATCATTTTTATCAGCCTAGTTTTAATTTCTCAAGTCCAAAATACCTTGTGAATCTATAACACTAGAGTGGTAATTCGGAGTCCATTCACCAGTTTGACATATGGCAGAGAAAGAATCTGGATAAATTCCGCAGCTGACACAGGTGCAATGAAACACACAAAGCTTCATGGATTTACAACAAAGGAGAGTTTGATCCAGAGACAGTTAAGTGACTTGCCCACAGAAATAAGTTCAGCCATCAGTGGACATGCCATGAGTTCAGACATCAGTGGACACAGATCTCAAAGTCTTTAAGGTCCCTTCCAACCCAAACCATTCCATGATTCTGTAATTAAGAATATGCAGAGTTTTGATCCTCACATGTAAGGTAACTGCATTTAAGCATTAATGTGCAGTGGAAGACAGCTGGGGAAGAGAAAGGCACTGACAGCAGGGCATTCCACCCCAGAAATCACAGAATACTCTGAGCTGGAAAGGATCCACACGGATCATCAAGTCCAGCTCTTAAGTGAATGGCCCACAGAGGGATTGAACCTGCAACTGTGGCATTTTTACCACCATGCTCTGACCCACAGAGCTCATCTCAGTCTAGCTACTGTCTACCACCAGTTTTTCAAGACTAGGACTTAAGAGAAGAAAATATTTCTGCCCATAAACACTCTACAGTGAGCATGAGGGAGGGAAAAGCACTGCTGCCTCAGGACCAGAGAACAACTCCTCCAAGGACAAATGTGTGTGAATTGATCATGCATATATTAGGGCTACTCCAGCAGAGATGTTTCTCACTGTTCCATCATTACATTCCTGGAGCACATTTTCAAGAGAGATGGTGGAACATGAAATTCACTTTTATTTACAGTTGTGTAGAGTAAGTTCATAAAAGCAACTGCATGATGCTGTCCTGATGAAGCAGGGGATCATAATTAACCACACAGTATTTTCCAGTCCCCTGTTCTTATTTTCTTTTATGATAAGGCTGTAGAGAACATAAGAATGAGAGAATTCATTAAAAAAGCTAAGAATACATGGGGATCCTCATGTCCACCACCAAAGTCCACGTTCTGTTCATAATATAATACAAACAATATCCCTCACTCCAATCCTGCATCAGCAACAATACCATGCAGTTTTCCAACCTCAGACCAGAAGAGATTTTGTGCTAGAGACCTGAGAGCAGTAACCTTTCAGCTGATTTGAAACTGCAGAGAATGGGAAATCAGTCAGTACAGACTGATGCCTTGGTGTCCTCAGTATTTGTTACAAGGCAACACATTCAACATCTGCATGTGAGAATTTTCGAATCAGTGTCTCTGTATGCAACTGGAGCACAACTGGAAAGGAGGTGGTGAGACATGAAACACATTCTGGTGATGCAGAGTATTCAAGTTTCATTTGATGCTGTAGCCTGTATAATTTAAATTGTTGATGCTGCACCTAAAAATTTTACAGCTGCAGTTATTTATTCAGCTAACTTCCATGATATTTCTGATATAAACTACTATAGTTTTAAAGTAAAAGGTATTTTGAAATTTATGCTGTTATGTAAAGATGAGCAGATACATAATTTTTATACTCAAAACTTTCTGCGAAAAGGAGTACTTTCATATATACACCTAAAAAACCAGCTAGTTCAGCAGCATCTGGCTAGCATTTAGACAGATGTATGATGAATGATGTTTTGAGAATATCTGAAGATAGATGACTAGTTAAAACAACATTTGAAAAGCAAGTATTTATTTAAAATATAATAACTATGTGGGCTTTCAGTTGTATACTGAATATTCATAGTCAGTCTTAATGAATATTTCCTGCAAAAGTTCTCTGCCCCCTCACAGTAGCATATTTATCACATTTTCTCAAAGACAAAAACATTTTGCCATTAAAATTTGATTGCTTCACTTGCAAGTTATAAAGATTTTTAGCATCTCTCAGGTGGTCTGAGAAGCATCACTAACACAGAGGTGTTGCTCTCAGGGAGCAACTGAGAAACTTTTAGAGTTTGTTTAGATTAGAAAACATGTGCAGAGACCAGTTTTGGTTTTAGCCTTTGCTAAAATCCCTGGATCTGCCATTGCAACTGCTCTGCACAGGCAGTCCTTGCTTTGCAAGAATCCTGTGTACTGAAGAAAAAATTGTTCAGCTTGGATACAGCAAAACTGCTGTATAATAATGATCCCACAAAACACCTTGGAGGGTTTAGTCCCTCCCTGCAAACCCAGCTGTTTACGCCAGGTACCTAATTTTCAGAACCAACTGATGTTGTGATTTCCATGGGAGTCATTGGGAACACTCCGCACTTCAAAACATCAGACACCCTCTGCACTCTGAACAGCATTCCAAGAAAATTCCCTTAATCCAAACTATGGAAAGCTGCTGCAGCTGCCACTCAGTACTGAAGAAGTCTAAAGTCACGAGGGGCTTTCTAACTGTGGAGTGCTGCCACGGCTGCTTCAGCTCTGGCCAGGAGCTGGGTTCACCGCTCCCCTTGTCTTTGAAAATCCAATATTACCTGTCCAAGGGGAGCTTCTTACCTTGCTAGTGCTGGCTTTCTCCGGAGATGAGAACAGAATAGCCATACCAACTTCTCTTCCTAAACCTGGGTCACTGAGAATTGAAGATGAAACAAGGACCATCAAGATATCATTTAAGGAGGAGAGAAACCCTGAAGGTAGGCTGGCTTTGCCTTCCTAGCCTTGTGTAGCTGTCAAGCTGCTGCAGGGCAAGATTTTGCATATAAATCAATGCTGCAGGATGATTTTCCCAAAATAATTATGACTTGTATCCAAATCTCATTTACCTCTTCCCCAAAGAGAAAAGAAAAAAGACAGTATCTGGATTGGTGGGGCGGGGGGGGGGGGATAAAGATACCAAATGCAACAATTTAAATAAATTAAGATAAGCTGATAATAGGATTTGCAGAGGGAACTAACCTGCACACCATCAGAACTTCACTGCCACTGGTGCCTGCTGACAGCACCTCAGGGGAATCCCCCAGGAATGCAGTCACTGTGGTTTGCTTCAGGTAATGCTTCGTGTAGTCAAAATTCGCCAGCTGCTCTGAGCAACTGGGTTTAAAGAGATCACTTCTCTGTCCTAATTTGATGATGTGAATTTCTTAAGGAGGAAAACTCCTTAACTAGTTTTCACACTTTGCCATTATTTTATTGCCAATTTTCCTAATGAATTACAAAGACCAAGGGCTATGCTGAAAGCCAATTCTCACATAGTAAGG
>VYZP01027065.1:0-19403 GCA_013400635.1 Hypocryptadius cinnamomeus
ATTGTCTTTATGTTCTTGATTTATTCTGTGACAGGTGAAGTAACCTGTGAGGTAACATCTGCATTCTTGTTTTCAGTCCTGGCATGCATCTGGGTGATTAGAGAAACAAAAACCAGCTAACATCAAATAATCTTTGTTTCTTTTTTTCTTTTACATTAGCAGTCAGTGCTTGAATAGACAATGTCAGAAAAACAGGGAGGTAGGGTACTAAAAGAAGTCCTTTTGGAAACCATTCGTCAATGAGGAAATGCATTTAAGTTTCACATCTCCTTCCCTGCAGATGAACAAGTATTAACAATTCATGTATCTATTCTGATAATAATTTGTTCCAATTTCTGTGACAACTGGTACTGTGAAAAATGGGATGAGTATGGGCTCTTTTGCAGAAATAAACAAGTGTTGACTATTATATTAGATAAGGAGAAATAAGATATCTTAAAATGAACACAAAATTTAAAAGGACAGATAAGGACAGATAAGATAAAAATTCCCACAGAGTATCCCTCATCTTTCCAAAAATGAAGTGCTCCATGAGAAATTAGGTTTCAAAATAAATGTGAATCTGACCGACTCCTTGCATGTCTGGTGACTTTCTTTCCTCTTGAGTAACAACAGAGCTGCAGGAAACCACTGCAAATGCAAATGTCTCTCTCTGAATTACTGCCTTTTGTTAGAGCTTTTATCTAATTGCTGCTATCTGGCTAATGCAATTTAGAAAGTATTTGTTTATCTCCTCAGACTCATTCCTTCAGTTGCAATATAGTGACACATTAGGAAAGAGGCCCTTTCTGATGCAGCAGATTTTCAGCATTGTATTCCAACTTCTCCCATCATACTGAATAGAGAAGAACTGCATTTATCTACATGAGAGAAAGAGATTTCCCTCTTGAACAGTATTAAATCAACTAATATAAAAAGCAGCGTTTGAAAACAAAGTCCATTCTGGCTTAGAGCATGAATATAACTACTACTTAGTGCTACAGGTTTAGTTTGTTTTGAATGATCATAACATGAGGCAGTTTGCACAGCAAGGGAAAGCAAACCTTTGTCTATAGGAGAAGAACAGAACATGTCTGCCAGCTCAAAATCTCTCTACAAGCAGAATAAAAATGTTTCCTCTGCACTGCATCTGTCTGCTCAGCCATCTAGTGGTCTCCTGTAGGCAACGCTGTACTGTTTGCTTGTGCATGTTAAATAGTCATTTTTGAACAGCTATCAGAGCCAAAACTTTAAAGTTAAAAACGAAATCTCCTAAATCTTTAACAAATGTTAATAGTGCACTGTTTTTTCTTAATACAGAAAGCTTAATGACAAAAGCTTTTATTTGTATCTGTGATGGCCATTTTATAATATACTGAGGCTGTATGAACATATAGAACAGCAGTCACTCTGCAAGACTGTTATGCACATTTTAAGTCACCTGTACTGGAGGATTTGTTCATTTCAAATATATTATGCATTGACTTAAGAACTCTGGTATCATAGGCAGGCAAGAAATTATAACATACAGCACCACAGATTTCTCTGCACTGAATCTTACAAGCTTAGGTCCCATTTGTGACTTTTAAATGAAAATGCAGAGTTAAATCTTAATCCTTTTGCCAAATGTATGAACCAGACGGCATTTCGCAAAAAAAACCAATACGCAAACAGTAATGAAATTAGTACAACTTGAGCAATCCAAACATCTTTGATAATTATAGTAAGAGACAAATTTAAGAAAGGAGTATATGGTATCAGTATCATTAGTTTATAAAGCCATCATGATTCGATACTTGTGAGCAATTTGCATCTTTCTTTTGGTATTTTTCCTCCCTGCTTTAGCAGAGCCACCAGATTATGTTAATTTTGAGGGGGAAAAAAAGGCAAGATGTACTAAAGCTTTTCTCTCAATCAGGGCCACAGAGCAAGTACAGTTAAGAGAAATCTTCATCAACAAACAGATTTACTAATTTTTACCCTTGCACAGAGATCCTGAGGCTTAGTGGAGAGGTTCTGAGGCATCTCCCTGCAGCGGGTGGAGAGATTCAGAATAGCAGTAGCAGCCATGTGTGCTGCCTCCATGTCATGAGTATAGTCAAAGCTGCTCTTGCTGCAGGTACTGCTGGCACTGCTGCCTCCACCACAACTCATATTGCTGCTGCTGCTAGGGGCATAACTGCTTGTTGTGCTGCTGGTTGGACTTGAATTCTTACAGTAGCGTTTAGCTGTGGGAAGAAATATGACAAGGATGACTCAAAAGAAAGAGCATTCTGCATAAGTGAAGAGGAAAACAAACTGCTGGAGGTGAAATTTATAATGAGGAACAGTAACCAATGCCAAAAAAAAGCCCGCAATAAGAATGATGGCTGTATTTCTTGATTTCTGTTTGTGAGTTTTATATGCTACATGTGTGAGACTGTATGAAATAACCTCCTGCAAAAATCTGCATGACATGATCATGAATTGTTCTGACAAACAGGCTGGATTTATAAAACAATAAAAACACAGAAACACTGCTTTTACCCCACATATATAGTCAGACAGAAGGTACAATCTGCTCAGTTCATTCATTTGTATTAATGACAGGCAATGTAACACTATGGGACCTTTTCCTATTTACATGAGGAACTGTTAGCTTAAGGCCTAGAACTCCCCAGAGTTACTGGACATTAAACCCACTTCAAGGCTGATGAGCTTGGCCTCTGGGCCACAGCACCACCCATATTTCCTCAAATACCTCATGCTTCCTAAAAGCTTTATTTTCTCCTACACCACAGGCAAATATGGCACTGGCCATCCCAAAGACAGGAGCACGATAGGAGAAAAAAGGTGGTTTTCATGTGTTAGTTTTACCATGACTTGCACAAAGGCAGAAGCAATGGCTGTTTAAATGGCAACAACAAGTACAAGTGAAAAATCCTCCCCTCCCCCTTCAAACAACCTGAGCAGCTACAACTCTTCATAAAACCAGAAAGGACCAAAGACACCCCTCCCTGCTCCCACTGCAGTGATGCCCAGCTGTGCTCTGACTGACACAAGCCACAGGTGGTCACACAAGAGCCAAAGCACTGACAGTGCTCACGTCCAGCCTATCTAAACACCAGGCAGCACTGCTGCTGCTTCTAAGAAATGCTCCTTGCAGCCAAAGGTATTACAGCAGTAAGGGCAAGCAGCCCTATTAGCCCACTTATTCCCCCAACCCTCTCCCCAGATGAGCTGTTTTAAGTGTTTATAAAAATGCAAGAAAGTGTGAGCTCGTCTCCAAAATGTAGAAGTTTATGTATTTTCAGAAAAAAAATAAAAGTCAAGGTCAGAGGATACATCCATGCATATTACAGCAACTACTTCCCCTTAAGATGGAAATGTATACTGCAGAGATCATACCTTATAGCACAGTGTAACAATAAGCAACTAGCATGCTGATTAGAGAGCTATATAAAAAAGGTCAGGCCCTAGACAGAGCTCTTCCGTGATGGGCTCCATTTAAATGCCAGGCTCTTCACTTGTATTTGTCTGAACAGACATACATATAATAATCTGCTCCCATGAGCACAGCCCATTTGTGAACCATGGGCTGCTTTGGTAGGCAGACAGGGTTCAAAGGAAGAATCTGAAAGCAAAATGTCTCTGCTAGAGCTTATGTCATCTTCCTTTCTCTAAAGAACTGAAAAAAATCGTGGCATTATTTTTACTGCAAAGGAAATAGTGTTTTACTTAAATCATAACAGATGGAGTTTTCTCAGGAAAGCCACATAATGCTCAGGGTGTGACTTTTTTTAAGTGAACTGAATGCTAAACATTCATCACATTTTTTTTTGTTTTGAACACATAGTAGCACTACACTAGGAGGCTATCCACTAATAATGAATTTGTGAACTGTTCCTCAAGAGTTTCATTATTAATGTAGTAGTCAGTGGTGGTCGTTAAAAATTCAGCATTTATCCATTGTTACTTTGTTACAGTATCCAAGACATGCAAGAATTTTCCTATACTTAAGGAAGCAAGAAATTGAATAATTCAGTTTTTACTGTGTTATGTTAACACAGCAAGCACTCTGTACCACTGGACTTGCCAAATTAGAACTATCTTTCAAAAATCATAGGAACAAGTAAGACTTTTGTTATTTTCAAAAAATGTTAGTCTTGTTATAGCAGGTCACATTTAGACAGACATAGAGACATATTAGATGTGCAATTATATATATATATATATATATATGAGAATGTGTGCTAAAGAGAGGGAGGGAAAGAGGCAGCTTTTATACATAGGACTAACCATCAGAAACTCATGCAGGCTCTGATACGGACTCCTCTGTGGCCTTGGTCAAACTACTTTATCCCTTGAAATCATTTTCTCTATAAACAGAAAGTTGCTTCTAAAACTTAGTTGTGTTGTGATTCACTTGCAAAACACTTTGAAGATGTAAAGTGCTATAAGCATGCTACACAATTATTAGCCTTCAGATTACCAATAATTTAAGCAAAACTCACTTGGAGAGAAATGGCCATGGTTATCTTTACTGCAACTGTACATTTGAAGATGAGTCACATAACCCAGACTGTTAATTTCACATTAGCTTTTCAGAGAAACAAAGATCATCGATTTATAATGAATAAAATCAATCTGTTCACTAATGAAGGGAAAGCTGCATTGTTTCAATACCAGATAGTTCTGCTTGATACAATGCCCACCCCTGTGGCACCAGGTTTATGAAGCTCTGCAGTCCATCTATGCTCTGTAATCCAGAGTGAAACCAAATGTGAAGAACATCTTCCCCATTAAAAACAGACACAGGTCTAACCAGCTGCATACCCAAACTGGGCTTCCATCAGATTATGCCCGGGGGCTTTTTACAAAGAACCTCTCAAAGTCTAAAGGCTCCTCTTACTAATTAACAATGGAGGTGTGGGAGAGATCCCAAACATGAAAAAGACAAAAGGAAGGTATTTGGGCTGGAATTCAGTTCTGTCTAGGTCACCTTCATCCCCAATATGGTCTAAATACTGAATGTCTTAGTAAATTAATTACGGCTTCAACACTTTTTCTGACTCGTACACTAAAAGATTAATCTCACCTAATTTCAGGTACCTGACCTAGTCATTATAGGCTTCCTATACAGGCAGTGGAAGAAAATAGGAACTTTCAGGCCTGACCAGTGTTAAACAAGCACTTCAGGAAAAGATGAACTAAATCAGAGAGGCATCTACCCTTCTTGAATCTGAAAGGGGTGCCAAACTCAGCTGTCGGTGCTAACATTACAAAACTCTGAATATGGTCAGATGAATCCCACTCATAACATTTTTTCAGTGTTTTGATAGAACGAACCAGACCTATAGGTGGGATGACAACAATTTCTGCCATTATCTAAGCAACTGAAAGTGTTGCCATCACCACTGCCTGCTGTGTCCAGCTTTTCTTATCTTTACTGCTGTGTACCATAAGCCCAGCATCCAATACGCTATGCAACTGGTTTCAAAGGAAAAAAAACAAGCCCAAAAATAAAAAATTTCTCAAGAATTACTAGATCACCCTACCCAACAATCCAAAGTATACATTTTCTGTTTGTTTTTTAGCAAACCATACTGTAAAAAAATATCAAGGAAACAATTCAAAGGTGCTATTTATGTCCATGTCACTTCCAACTCTACACTTCCTGAAGATATAATGCCTTTCTCTGATGATGAAAATACCGTAGTAGCTGCCAATTAAAAAATAATTGAGATGTGAAGCTATTGATTTTTCATATCCTTAAGACTGCTTCTCTCATATAGTCATAACTAAAACATTGTTTACCTGCATATTCCCCCCAAACCTTAGCTGTACTTTTGGGTTGTTCAGGATGACTTTTCAGAACTGAATCTGTTTTTTTATAAACATGCTCTACTGACATACATAATAGGTGTGCTCTCTGGACCCCCATAAAGTCTTTAGTAGCAATCATTAATTTTTTAATATACAAATATAAAACCATCTAAAAATACTGTGGTGTTTTTTGAAGTGGCTCTTTTAAGTGAAGAGTCTCTTCCTGAAATCTCTTTTATATTCAGTTATTTACAATAACTGTCAGCAAAATCCTTGTTCCATTGAAAGTCAGTGTCAAAATGTTTTAACAATTTTAGTGTGCCCAGGACTTCACTTCATCATTCTAAGAATTCAAGTGATTTTCCTGAACCAATTTAAGCCAAATATGTTGGAGTACTTCCGGAATTTCAGAGATGTGAATCCTAGAGGTTTCATGAAAATCACTAAGAGGGAAAAGACGAATTCAAATCAGGCCCCACCACTGGGACCATGTTGGCAGGTCCATCTGGCCAAACAGCACACACATCCCTTGGAACCAGGTGTAGTGTGCACTGTGCCCAGCACAGCCAGGAGTGTGGAACAAAGCCATTGGCAGCCAACCCGCTCCAGCGTTAACGGGCTTCCGCTGTTCCCAGCACACATGAGCCCCCTGCGCTTGCTATGCCAGCATGAATCACAGGTATGCAGTGTCCCTCAGTCCCCTCTGGCTCACACTACTGAGCAGTGAAGTCACCTAGTCCCAGTCCTATAGCCAAGAAAAATTCCTATTTATATCAAAGGAAGATGAGTGTGCATAAAGACAGTGACCGATATCAACACAGCCTTTTATTACTTAAGGCCACTGTAAACTTGTGCTTAATGTTACATGTATTTTCAAATTCTGGTGGTTTGGGAGAAAAAGTGAAGTTTGTCATTATTTATTGAAAAAGGGGCCTAAATGAGAAAAATATGTATCAGTTGCTTACGCATCAGTAATTTGATCTGAAAATAAGCTTTTTCACAGGAACCTCAGCAGTATTGTGATGCTTTCCTTTCTGCAAGAGTAGACAGAATACATATGCAATATTTAATACTGAATTTACCTTATGGTAATGTAAACTCATTATCTTCCTAAACACAGTTACAGTTAGTGCTTTACTTTTAATGCTGTTCAAGCCCTTATTCTGATAAAGACAAATAAGATGAAGGTATGAAGAAAAAAAAAAGGTCTGTTACTAAAAATAGGTTTCCTTTCACAACCCTCTTCCTTTCTGATACAGTGCAAGGATATGTCTGTTAATTCTATGAGAAAGGAAAATATCGAAAATATCAGACATATGAAGGCAAGAGCCATTGTAATTTTCTACTTGTTCTCTTAACTACTTTTAAATGTCAGTCTGTGTTCAGGCAATAGCATAAATTGTTCTGTATAGTATGCTTCTTTCTGTTTTCTTAAACAAAAAATCTGACACCTACTTGAAATTTCTTATAGTAGTCACTGAGTAGTATTTTAACAAAAAAAATAAACCCCTAGCACTCAAAAAGAAGAAAAAAAAAAGGTATGGTTTAGTTTTTTATATATACATATATATATATGCATGCATATATATATATATATACATAGAATATATATCCATATATAAATGTATTGTTCTGAAAAATTCCTGATGTCTTCAAAAGCTACAATTCTTCTTTATCCTGTAGTTCATTTTTCTACCCTAATAAAAAACCTCTTGCCTGACTGATTCCATCCATTGTCTTCTGAACTGAAGTTACTATCAGGCTTCTCCTAAACATTTTAACTACGTTAGGTTTTCCAGAGAATTCAACCAGTGTATTTGTGAGGACAAAATAAGCAAAAATGCCTCTTTAAGTATGTAGCAGTGATTTCTGAAGCACAATGAGGCCCAGGTTTTCTACTTCCACATCCCCACAAAGCAAGTATGTTATCTTTCTGGGTTACCTGAACTGTGGCACAGAGGCAAGAATCCTAATGTGACCCTTGAGGCCAGGTCTCCCAGACAGTAACATAAGGATTATCTCTATTACTTAGCTTTTATTGCCATCTCAATACATCCCAGGAGCTTAATAGCTGGAGATGTCTTTTGCCAGTGCAACAATCCTGAAGCAAGCACCGTATAAAAACATTTATTTTAAAAGGCCTTTAAAATAACTTACATATGATAGCATTCCTCATAATACTGTATGAACATGAAAACATGTCTTATTTGTATGATGTTTACATATACAACAACATGATTAACTGCAAACTTGTCTCTCATGTATAAGAGTGTGCACCTCCTACCATCATATCCTTTGGGGGATATATCCCTGGATTGCACCTTGGGAGCTATGGCTCTCTTGCCATAGGCATGGTTGTCATAACTGTTATATTCAAACGAAGTCTTAGAGTATTTCTCTAGTTCCTTGGCCAAGTTGGAGCGGGGTGTGGTGGTGGGGACATTGTTTCTGTAGCCATACTGAGGGATCTCCAATTGCTTAACAAAGCACATGGGCCTAGAAATTAAAGATATGTACAGTTTGTTAGATGCAGTTCAGTTTACTATGTTTGTGCATAATTTATAGTTCAGATTAGAAAATCTTAGTTATTTCTTGTACTCAAGAGACAGCAATATATTATTGAATTTCCTTAGTTTGGTTATTTTCAGCAGACAAACAATATTTATTTCCTTGAACAAAGCCTAGACAAAATTAATTCTAATGCCACTAAATGTATCCTGCAGCTAAAAGTATTTTAAAGTTCTGTTTTAAAATACTTCAGGGTTTCCCTTTCCCCTTGTAATTGCACCACAAAGCAAATATTTTTTTCTTTTGGGAGGTGAATTAAAGAGGGGCAAGCAGAGTGACAGAAGAAGTTTGGATGAATTCTTTACATATCAAAAAGAAAAAGTAGATTGGGAAGCTCCACCTAATTTATGGAGTTTCCTCCATATTTCTTCCACAAGAGTTGTATGCTGTTTTCCTCTGTGCTTTCAAAAGTAACTATTCCTGTTTCATCCTTCAATATACAGATCCATGTTCATCTTGAGAAGAATCTCAGAAGCTCTGTCGACTCTGAGCTGCTGCCTTGCAGGTCCTGCTCATCCCTAAATGCAAGGTTCTGGCAGGAGCTGCAATTCCAGACAAACAGATGCACACCTCAAGGAAGGTCCTGAGAATGAATACAAAATAAAACTGTTTCAGTTAAATATCTCTTTCATTTAGGATGAGGGAGGACAGTCAGAAGAAGCCCTGATGGATGTTATTCAGTCATTTGAGAAACTTGTGAAATCGCAGTGAAAGAACTCTGCAGTGAACTCCACTGTCACACCATCTTCTGCATGTGGACACAGAAGCCATCAGCTCAAAGCAGGCAAACGAAGGCCAGACCCTGCAAACCCTACTATATAAGAAAGTGTTACATGACTGGGTCGTAGGAAGCAACTGCTACACAATGCTGCAAGTCTACCTGCTGCATGTTGCAGGAGGTGAGGATGATGAACAGCACACCTGAGGGGCTTCTGCTGGAATCAAGAAGCATATATATTTTTAAAATTTTTCTTCTTCTTCTTTTTTTTTTTCCCCTGCATTTATAACCAGAGGAAATGGAAGGAACAATCACAGGAACATAAATTCAGTTGAGATCAGAAGTATCATCATATTGACTAACAAAGTGAAATGTGTTCAACGGTAAGAAATAGGTTTTAAATATTAGATCATGTTTTTCTGAATGAATTTATTATCATAACATTTATTTTGCATATTTATGTAAATATTACCCCAAAAATCATGTTATTCATACTATTCCCTTTGATTTACATATGTTTATTCCTTTAGACATGCTTCTTCCTTACAAAATACAGTGGACTTATTTATACAGTGAGCTGATATGAATAATAGTTTGATACTGTTTCAAGATAATCTATATTTAACCAAAAACCTGCAATTCAGATCCTGAATATTTGGTGCAAATCCAAAATTTCAGTGGAATAAAAGTCCTATGAATTTGATTTCTTTTTAAGAAAGAACTTTCAAATGCAGGTGAGATGGAAACTGGGATGAAGACAAATATTCAAGATTTACTCTTAAAACATCTCTGTCTGCCCATCAATTGCCTGCACACAAATATTATAAATAGCTGCCAAGTTCATCTTAAATACTTCAATGACTTAAAGGTAAAAGGGAAGCAAGAGACGACATGAAAGAATTATCTGAGTTGCCTATAAAACCTGAAACACAAGGCAGCTCACAAGTGAAGTTAGGATTGCAGAACAATCCTAGGGAGTTTGCCAGCAAACTGGATGCTGCTTTTGAGCAGTTGCCTTCTATGGCAACTGACTTCAGTGGCTTCTCTGTAATGAGCAGTGGTAAAAGCCACTGAATTTTTCTTCTGTCTTTTTACATCAAGTGAGAAACTGTTTTATTCCCTCAAAGAGCGGAGTGTTTTTTACTAATGGGATTTGAAGAACTCTTCTCTAAGAAACCTCTGTGGGATGTTGTATGCCAAGCTGTGCAAACTGAATTAGGGGCAGTTAAGATAAAGCCCATCAAAAACAAATCTGCAGAAGGACAGCATAGTCAACAGGAATGATGTGAAAAGTCTTCTGTAGATGTGAACCATAATTCTATGTTCCCAGCTCCATGGAAATGCTGGTTTTTGAAAAGACCATCAAGATTAGATGAACTTTTAAGAGAATATTTGAAGAATGGTGTTGACAATGCAGTAGAAAACTTTAAGTAGCCCAATCGGTTCTTAAATCTAGAAGACAGCTAAATACTGAGAACTATGGGACAAGTAGGAAATTCTGGGAACTAAAGCTGCAGCACTTCCTCCACGCTCTTTGAGGCAGCTGGGAGGGATGTACCTATCCCAGCCCACAGATATTGCAGTATCCATGGAGAAATTCTGCAGCTTTTGGGGCATCATCAGCATAAGGCTGGTACAATCATGCAGAAGTTTGATTGCTTTACATGCATCCTTCACACTTCAGCTTCAGCTCCTTAGAAATAAGCTTTTTTCTACCCACATATCTCAAAAGAGGATACAATAGCATAAAGCTGGATGCAACTTCAGATAAATGCAGAATCAATCCTGCAGCGATGAAGAAAAGGAGTATAATCATATAGAATTGGTTAAAGGTCCCTTCCATATGAAAATTTAGACAATTCTTCTCTTTTTTTTCTCTCTGTCCTTCCTGGCAGAGAATGGGGGGAACAGAGACAAAGAACAAAGCCTGATGTTATTTTGGAATCTAAGCTATATCTGGTTATTTTCCAAGTGTCCTGCCAAAAGTTTACCAGTTTGGTAATGCAGATAGGGCTTCTGGTTTAATTTAAACTGATATTTACTAGTAAAAGCCTGCTGAAAAAACCAAGACTTACCGGTAAATATTAGTTTATTCCCAAAAGATACCAACTTTTTTCACACTGTTCTTAGACTTTGCACTCCAGCAGTCATCTTTACACCAAACAATGCCTAAGACAAAAATGAGCTTTTCAGCTTTACATGTATTTGCCAAAATAATTACCAACCCTCCCCCATGAAAACTGAGTGGGAAAAATACACTGTGAGAATTGGATCCAGAAGCCCTAATTCTAACTCTTCTTTAAAGGAGATATATATGTATATACAATGTATATAAATATAAATTCTCAGATTAGGTGAATGTGTGATGAATTCTGCATAAGAATAAGTATTATAGTGATTTCTAATACCTTAAAACCCGATCTGATGCCTGGTTTGATTTTGACACATCACAGTTCTGATGCTTCTCTTGAGCTTTAGCCAGTTTCTCTGCTGCAGCAATAGGACATCCAGAGAGGCTGCAATTACAGAAAGGAAATTTAATTGTCTTGTCCTGCATAGTTTCACATTATAGCACTGATCCAATTACTCCTTCTCCTCCTTAGCCAGCATCAGGAAGAATCTGAAGGAAAAGGGTTTCCAAAAATGTTTTGATCACGTCTATTTTCTTTAGAATAGACTTCTTTTCTTCTGCTTTCAAAGTTGCATGGTAAATCTTACATCTGCTCTTCTTCTCTCACAGTATATGGGTAGATTATTCATGGATGTCAGCCAGGGAACATACCAGTAGGAGAGGAGAATATAAACTGGAATCTACTGTGCAGCTCTGCTAGCAGACTTGTGACCTTTATGCATCTACAAATGTTGCCAATGAAATGGCTCCTGAAGACAATTAAATGACAACACCATATAGGCCAAATCTTGTGCTGCTTCACACCTCATTCAGCTCCATTAACTCCAATCGTTTTGCTAGGCATATAAATGAGTGCAAAATTTTGCCTTGGGTTGCTAAATCTACATGTCAACTGTTAGTGTTTGTTCATGGATTTCAGCCACTAAAGTATGCTTTCTAATAGTAGATGATGTAAAATGCAAAGCATTTCTGCACTGGAAATTCAATTAAATTTGCTAATGCTGAACTATTATTGAAGTGGCAATAACAAGCCTGATTCTTACGGAAGATTTAGAACTGAGAAAAATAAATATACTGATACCAGCAGATGGTGCTCTTAGTGAAGCTGTAAAACCCTGTGACCTGACAATGGAGGGGTTCCTTTCCTTGTCTTAGTCTACTGCATGCTTATGTGATCACAGCTCTCTGTGCTCTCCACAGGAATAGAAATTAAAATGAAAGGCAAATCAGTGCATTCCCAGATGTTCCCTTCTTTACAGGAAATAAGTGGAAAAAAAAAAGAAAAAAAGTGAAGTAGAGAAAAATGCCCCAAAAGCTGCAGAAAGAGGTGAGCACAGACTGCAGAGTGCTCCCCCCTGCCTGCCCTTGCTGCCCTAGTTCTGCAGAGGGTGAGGGAGCTCTGTGCAGCTCTGCAGCCATGCCAGGGGGCAGCTGCGCTCCACTGACATGCTCTTCCTCAGACACCTCAAATATTCTAGTGGATATTCAGCCAGAAGTGAATGCTGCTTCAAGCAGCAGTAATTCCCATAAAGCCTTCTCAGAGGTTTCTGCTGCATCTACTGGCAGTGTCACTGCAGAGAAGGGGTACCAGAGCTTATTGCAGGCAGGCTGGTACCCACAAGAGTCTTCTGGGGGAAAGGCAGCTGATATGAGGGGCTAGGTAAGACTGAATGTCCAGTACCTGTACTCCCTTAAGCCCTCATGCTACAATTAACAGTAAAAAGAAATTCAATAACAGGAACATTGCACAGTTCATTTTACCCTCTTATCCTCTAAAATTTTCTGGATTTTTAAAATTGTAAAGGAATAGGCAAGATTTTATTATTGTTCTGTGGGAAAATAATGACATGCAGAACACTAAAGTAATGTTTTCAAAATTTGTTTGACAGAATTTAATTTGCAATAGCATCCCTTATCTAAGAATCTATTACTAATCTTAGGGAACTATGGAAAGTTGCTTTTTTCCTTGATTTTTTTTTTTTTACTGGAATACTTATTTCTATTATTTCTGCCTTTTCATGTTTAAGTGTAATGAGATGTTCTTAATGTTTCTTAAACAGCCAAGATTCTCATTCAGTTTTAGATGAATAAATACCTAGGGATTGCGACTGTGGTCAGTAAGAAAGCTAACAGCTGTGTATTTAAAATGCTGTTTCTCATGTACTAAAAAACGCCAATAATTTAGGATTAGAGTAGGTTTTTTTCATGCACTAGAAAAAAATCTCTGAGGAAAGTGAAGTGTGAGAACAAGAACTCTGTCCTAGTCCTGATGATGTTGAAAAAATATTCTTTCTCCCTGCCACACACCCATGAGGAGTCATATCACTTGTTTTGCACAACTGCTGTACAGCAAATATCAAAAAACAAACAAAAAAAAAAGTCCACTCAAAAAGCTAAGGATGCTTAAAATGTCTTCCGTGGATCAATTCATCCATACTACAGCAAACGCACACTCGTTCTCCTCAGAAAATACATGAATAAATGTTACTCTTTAAAATGGAGAAAGCACACGAAGCACCATCTGTCAATCCTCAGAACAGAACAACAACACGCACTCACTCCCCCCCACCAATGGACTGCTAGAGGGGCTGCAGTTCGGAGGCACTGTTCCCTCTAGATTGGTGTCCAGCGACGGCATCCTTACCTTCGGTGGGAATTCCTGTTGCTATTTACGTGGCCCCGGCCTGTGCAGCCTGGTGTAGGACACTTAAGAACATTTTCATGCATGGCAAGAACTTGACAAGGAGAGTAAGAGAAAACAGCAGAGTATGAAAACAAGAAAAAAAAAATCAAATCCCAGTATATATGAAACCATTTTAAAACAAAGCAGGATTCATTAACAACCAGCATTCCTCAAAATACACGTGACACACATAGCCAATAAAGCCTGATGAGGAAACTAAGTATTGTGACCCTATGCTCATTAACACAGGGCAACACTGAAAGTTATGGAGGTTACAGAACCTATAAACAAATGCATCTCTGGTGCAACAATGAAGCAGAAGACGCCCAACATCTTCTTCATACAAAACCACTAAGCAGAGATCAGCTCAACAGTAAAGGGTGAGCTAGCAACCATACAAAACAAAATTACAGACTGGAAAAACTCCTTCAGGAAATGTATGTATTCTTAATACATAGCTTTATAAACAAAGTATCAAACTCATGAGCTGAAAGTGTGCTCTCAAGCTATACTGGTAGAACATTGAATTATTTGAAACACACCTCAGTACAACCCTGAACAGAATTTAACCCTAATTATAAGGCAGCCTGATTGAGCTAGGGGCCAGTTCTGCTCGCTTCCACATAGATATATCGTTCATATCTACACAGCAAGCAGAATGGATCCTTTATTTTTCACTTGTGTTCTCTACAAATGGGATTTTTTTTTCAAAATACTAAGAACCAAAATTAAGTACTTAAAAATTGAGGGATGGCAGAAAAAAAAAGTAAAAAAGAAATAAGTGGTACAAGCTTAAGCAAGTAAACTGATTTATATCCGCATCCACTGCAAGCTGGATGGAAAACTTACTCCAAGGCTGCTCAGAGCAGTACCCCTCTAAATCATAAAGCTCATGCTATGCAGGGCCAAATTATCAAGAACTTTTTGGGAGCACTGAAGAGTTTTTTATGACATGAGGCATATCTGAATCCATGTCTTGGAGCTGGATAGCAGTACATCACTCAATGGAAAAAGGCTATCCAGCCCTTGTGAAGTTCTCATTTTCTCACACAAGAAGCGGTCTGGAAGCCTGTATTTAGTTCTCACTCAAAAAAAAAAAAAATCTAATAAAATCAGGAGATACATTGACTGAGTTAAGAACTGAATAAAAGCTGTTCAGAGACTTGAGAATTAAACCATGTATACTCATTAAAAGATAACCATCATCATCATCACCCCATCATCAGTGTGATAAAATGTGTATAGATGCAAAAGCTTCACTCTGAAATTCCTAATATTTAAAGCTGTTCTTGAAACATGCTTCACAAGGCCAACATCACAGGAAAAAAAAAAAAGATGAGCTCACCTTTGTCATTTTAGTAGGTACAAGAGCATGCAAACAGTTTAAAGCTATATTCTTCTTTGATTTGCAAAGTCTTCTAAGAAGCTTTTTATTTACCATTTGAAAATGATAGAACTTTGAGCAACTGAATAAATATTTGTGTTTCAGAAAAACACAGGGTCTTGGAAAGCAGAGAAATTACTTTATTTTTTCTACTGTATTCAGAGACCAACCAAACAACAGCAAAGTTTCCTAAAGCACTTCCTTATTACTTTATTTCTGGAAGAAGCCACTGTACCAGGAAAGAGGAGACTTGTTATGTCTGCCACTTTTGCAGTGCTAATCTACTTCTGTTTTCTTGTCCATCTGAATCTACTTTCCTTTGGAAACTGGGGACCATTTTAGTTCTGACCATTTTTATAACATTCCCTTAAGGCTGTTGCAAATTCACTGAGGTTAAGTCCAGAAGTGGACAGTGAGGATTTTAAGTCCATACGGAATGGAATCCATAGCTCCATTTTAAAACTAGTGTGAAAGAAAATTGGATCTTAGCTAGACACTTCCTGATGAAAACCAGCACAGAGTAATTAGCTTCCACAGAACCATGCTGATTTCACCAGCCAAGGAGGTGACTTCCAGAAATGAAGCCCTCTGCCTTTAGGTGGGTGTCCATGAGCTCATATGGGTGAACTTCCTATGCAGAGAATTTGCTGACATGGCAGGAAGTTCCACCCATGTGACTGAGAGGGGTCGTTTGCTCAAAATCCTGAGTTCTGTAGCTAAGTAAACAGCCAAATTATTATTTTTTATAATATGCACTAGTTTAATATAAATGATGTTTCAGACACAACAATAACAAAGGAAAGGGGTTGCAAGTTTTTCAGGAACAATTATTCCTGTACAAGACAATAAGGACAGTTGATGTGACATTAGCACGCAGAGCAAAAGCAGTGCACATCTTCTGGAAACCTTTTTCTCTGTTGACTAAATATGTCTATTAAAAAATAACCTAGGATTCTCAAAATCAAAGAATACAGCTTTAAAAGTTGTTCTTTTAGTGTAAAGTTAGTAAAGAATGGAAATGATGGAATAAAGGAAAAAGTATAACACAGAACAGTTGACTAACTTGAGACAAACCATACTGAAAAATGAAATTAATTTTTTAAATAAAAGGTTTAAAAAGCATGCTAGAAAAGTTTTTGTAGTTTTATCCCCAGTTTCCATGAAAGAATGTGAACTTACTTTCTGGAGGGACCCTATCTTTGTGTGGGCATCCTGACAAACTGCGGTGATGGGGGTAAAGCCCCGTTACATGGCCAGTTCCATCACACCCAGGGGTAGGACATTTGCTCTCTTTCTTTTCTGTTCTTGAGGGATCTATAATTTACAACAAATGTGTCAAGTGAATGAGTCTTTTCACATTTCTGTAAGAAGGTTCATTTAATCATGTCATTTACTCTTTGGTAAATGCAATTAAGAAAACTGGAAAAAAAAAAACCCTTCTACTTCTTATCACAGTTCTGTCACTTTTATCCTGTTATCTTCTTCTCAGACTGCAGGCTCCCATGATCACAGCAATATCCATTCACAGTGATTGGAAAATGACCTTTTTATAGCAAAGCCATACCATTGTCAATCAATGTTCTGCTGGCAAGCATTAGCTCAAGGGTGAAAGGTCATTTGGAAACTGTTTAGATGGAGTTTCCCTTCTTTACATTCTTATTTGCCTCATGTGTTAAGGTCTGCAAATGTACTGTCATAGCAGTTCAATGTCCTGAGAGTAGCAAACCCAGCTCTTAAGCATGATTCCACAAAAATCCCTTTTCCAAGGCACAATGAGGACATGACTCTTGTTTTCTTTAAATTCCTTACAAAGTGGTAAAATTACATAAATATTCCTCGATTTTCAATAAATTATGGTGGAGTAAACATTGTAATCAGAATTACTGAAAGTATTGCCTGCGCTGTAAATCTGGCCCATTACCAACATGCATATGTAACATTTGAATATTCATATGCTTAAAGGGTTAATGGCCTTTTAGAATGTTGTTGGATTTTCTGACTACAAATCAAAGAAAAGTCTAACTAGACATTTTTTTCCACAAAATAAAGTTTTCTGCCAATGATGTAATGGAATACTGGTGACATTAATCCTGATTTAGAAATTTCTCACATAACTTCATCTGCTTATTTCCTTTAACAGAACTGTAGAATATCTATTCTTCCAGACAAGGACATGATACAAATTACATCTTGTCATCTTGACCACAGTTGCCAGGTTTTGGACATTATTGCTGATTTTCATATCAGTATTAAAGTGACGAAATTCAGGATACACAAACTGCTACAGTTTTGGCTCAAGATCACCAACATCTTTTTTAGTCCATCATTCCTTACAATACCCAATCTGAACTATCCTCATTTAATAATTTTATGTTGCTCTTGCAATTTCTCTGCTTCAGTATTTATGCTTTCATCTCCGTAAAATAAGATTTTGCTACATGTTTTCCAGTGAGACTTTTTTACATTAAATTCCATCATAGCTTCAAAAAACAGAACCCTCAGTAAAATAGGGGGAAATGTCAGTCCTTGTGGAACTTCATGGACAACCCATTCTTTTCATCAGGAATCAATACAATCCAGAGTTCACATTCTGTTTTGGACTTGTCTTTCCCTGATTTCCCTCTGGTACGTTCTATATATACTTTTACTTTTCAAGTTCTTCCAAAACAGCTTCAGTATACAGAAAATCTTTAGCCCCTTGTAATGACTCTCCATGTCTTCAACCCATTCTTAAAATATAATCTCATACTTAAACTTTGTATTTTGCAAACAGAACCCCTAGTTTTATTTTACTTAACTTGCATGTGGACTGTAGAACACAGTTCTTTGTTCCATGCTCTTTAACAACAAATAAACATATAAATCTATCTCCAATGTGCTATACAGTTATCACAACACTCCTGGGAAGAGCATAATCTCATACATCAGGAAATTGAAGAAAGAGATCAAGAAGTTAAACCCAAGGCCACAGAAGGAGCAAATGTCAGAGGAGGGATTTGAGTTCCTGCCAGATAGGCCTGTGCTGAGACCACTAGAACAGCAAGCCCACAGCTACATACATACACAACTCTAAGCAACTCATCAAGTCAAGTACTTTGGGATGTGTAAAGTATTAGATAAGTGAATAGATAATGTAAATGAAATACAAATTATGTAAATACAACAATATTCAAGGACTGCAAAAATGTAGATGGTTAATAGACCATAATGGCTTTTTAGAGACTTTAAACTAGAGGAACTTTAGCTACTCGACATTGGTAGAACTCCACCAAAGTCAGTAAAGGTATTGTAATTTAGAGCAGCTGAGGATCTAGACACTTGCATCCTACAGCATCAAGCAAATCCTGCTCTGTATTCAAGTCTACACCATAAAGTTACAGAACATATAAGATCCTTAAGAGCCTTTATGGTCTAATGAGTCAGAAAAGATGCTGTATACTACTCTTAATGATTTCAAAACTTGCATAAAATTGCACTTGCACAATTTCCCATTGCTTTTAATGGAAGACATTTGAGTAAATTTTTCACAACTTCATACGAAACACAGGATACTGCTCTGTAAATCCTCTTCTGCTATTTGGGAGAGATATTGCAGTTTTACTGAACTTTGCGACCTCTTCTCACTCCTTGCCACAATGGAAGTATTTCCTGAGTGAAGTGTGCCAAAGGACTTTAAAAGGTTTCAAAATGCATAAATTTCAGAAGAAAACCTGTTTAGAAAGCTTAAAATGGTTGGGGGGGAAATGTTAGTGGTCTCTTAATGGTTGTTTCAGTGATCTTTGAAGCCAAGAGGCAGCTCTCACTGCAAACCTGTGTTCCCAAGAAAGTTTCCATCTAACCGTATCATGTATCTCTGAAGGTATCTCTTCCAGCAGTATTTGGAAGATAACATATGACTGGAGAACAAATGATATAAGCAACTGTCTTACTTCAAGCTTCTCTCAACAACAACCAGAATGTCTCCCACAGTTTTGTTGTTTTGGTTTGGTTTGGGTTTTTATTTTTTTTGTTGTTGTTGTGGCTTTTTTGTTAGTTTTTTTGGTTGGGATTTTTTTTAGTGTTTCTTTTTCTTTTTTTGGTGTGTTTTGTTTTGTTTTCTTTTGTTTTAAATAAGGGAATTTGTTTTTTCTTTTTA
>VYZP01027083.1:4317-44598 GCA_013400635.1 Hypocryptadius cinnamomeus
TTTTTTTTTAAATGGAAGACACCACATTGCTTTCTCTTCTCCTAGCAAATAGCTCAGAGCTGGAATGCAGAATAAATGTCTCAAAGACTCCTCCGTGCCGGAGAGCTTAGCAGAAACCCAGCAGCCTCAATATAAACCAGATGTGTCACAAAAATTTTTGGGGTGGAGAGATGTGTTTGCTCAGGGTCTGAGAGTTCTCAGGAGGGACTCTCTCTCACAATACAGGCACAGTAACAATTAAGGAAGGTGGGAGTAAGCTCAGCAAATATTTCCCAGCAGGCCTGATCCCTTTCTCTGAAGCAACCCCATCATTTATTCTCCAATATTTTAACAGGGCCCTGATGAGATATACACAGCATTTAGCTTGTGTTAAGTAAAACTTTCAGAACAGAGAAGGGCCAAGGACCCCAAAGACCTTGAACCTTTTCCACAAGGGCAAGCAGGGTAAAGTATGTGATGATTTTGCTATAAAAATCTGGAGTATTCTCAGGTTGACTATGATCTTCAAGCTGTTTTGGCCTCCCCAAAACAAGAACACAGAAGCCAAATTTAATCCTGGGTAAGTACATCTCACTAGCTCCATATAATTCTGAATTATTCTCTTATGACGTAGCCATGTAAGGCACTTAAAGAATATGTGCCTGCTCCAAGCAATCCAAGAATCTCATCTAGAAGCAATTAGGAGTAGGCAAGTACTTAGGGAAATTAGTCATTAGTTTGCAAATCCAGATTCAGAGAGTCTCTCAGTTAAAAGAATCACTTGGGTTTAGTTCACTCTGTTTTTTAGGGGGGTTTTTCCTGCCTTTTTTTTTTTTTTTCTGAAAGAGATTAGGGATAATGCTGTACAGTAGTAGAAATTTGGAAGTATTGCATAGATCATCCCACAACATTAATTTTGTTAAATGATGTACAGGGAAGAAAATGCTTAAGAAAAAATATTTCTAAATGGAACAGAAGAAAACAAAAGAAAAGCAGAATAGCAGGAACACTCAAACCTAAAAAAGGTGGAAATCCAGGGTGTAGACAGATGTCAGGAAAGAGAAAGGAATGCAGCAGGGAAAAGGAAATAAATTTCTCATCTCCCCCTCTGCATACAATTTCAAATTTCAAAATAACATCCAAAGGAACTCTCTTCCAGACAATGTAACAAGCACAAAGACCCACCTGTAGTAGGCAATCTCTGCCTCCAAAAACTCTTTGCACACATTTCAGGCTAAAGCTCGGAGAGCAGGCAATTAGCAAATGAGAAGCCCTGTCTGTAGGCAGGCACATTCCAAATCCTGCAGTCATATGATGCAAATACACAAGTACAGTAATGCCAATCAAGATGCTAAATGAAAACCACCTGTGCTGCAGGCTGAACTCGACTTTCTTGCCTCACATGTGTCTATGGACTCAGCATTACCACATCATCCTCCTTCTTTTTTTGCATAAAGGGGAAGTTTGTAAATATGCTAGAGTAATGCTGGATGTATCTAGGGGAGACCTGTGGTTTCCCACGGGATCCTGAGCCTGTCTATGGGGTTCCTATATGTTGTGGTAATGGCAACCACAGCATAAACTTGAGCAGTACTCTGCTACTGCCCAGGATCCCTCAGCTGACTCAGCCTGCAGCAGGTTATAAAATGTGGAACAGTCCATGTGGTGTCACAGTTGGAGCTTAAAAAAGGCAGGTATGGCTGTGCTGGGTAATTGGTGGCCAAGTGGGCACAAGAGCCTGTGCACCAGGAGGAAAAACTTATATACTTTTAATATTCCTTATCTAATACTTCATCTAGGAGCTGAGATCAACCAAGTAGGATCCAGGCTGTAAATGGGCCAAGAGAGTGGCTATGTGGATATGGTGGAGGGAGGAAAAATTCTAGGTCTGGGAACAGCAGCCAGGAGCTCAGTCAGGGGCACCAATGGTGGTGCCACCGCTGTACAAGCTGCAGGTTTTGGAATCAGTCAGGCATTAGCTGACATGCCCCACTGGTGCCAAACATGGATGGGCACATATACTTTGGCTCCAAGTCAGGCTTCAAGTTAACCTCATCATTTTTTGTGTCAAGCAAACTATTTGTTTGGAATTGATGTAGAGGGAAAACAGCAAAAGAGACTGAAGTGTTTGGCACTGTCAAGCACACACAGATATTTTATGTATTTCTAAAAGGGCACGCTCATGCCTTGGCATGCCAGGCAGCTCACAGTGCTTCACTCTGCAGAGCTGATCCTGAGACACACTGAAGGATGAGTGAACAAAAGCACACTCAGAACATGTGGGCTGAGGGAGCAGGAGAAGCACATAAAACGATTTTGGACAGGTCCTGGTGTTAGAAGATGTAAAGGTCTCCATCTGCAAGCGAGGAGGGCACGCAGCACAGCTGGGACATCCACACTCACCCCTCATCCTGAGGACATGATGGTGAAAGGAGTAGGTCAAGGGTCCTGGGTGCTCCCAAGAACTGGGAGCAGGATTGGTGGGGGAGTCCTTTTCAGGTCACCAGTGCGATCCAAACAGCAGGGAGTGGGGGGTGTGTGAAAGCACCTCTCTGCTCTCACTCCTCCACATATGACACATTTTGAGCAACTCAAAAGACACTTATGGATGACCTGTCTGTTCAGACAAATATATTGTAGATGCCCTGCCAGCAGCCCAACAAGACTGCCTGCTATTATTGCTGTCTGTAGGCAGATAACAATGACATCTTTTGGGAGACCCATTTCTGGCATCATGTCTGGGAAATGTATTCCTAAAGAATCAGTTCAGCCACACAAGACACTCTCTTAGCTGCCATCTATTCAGAAGGATAACAAACTTCCTAACTAACTTACAAGTGCACATATTCAAAATTTCTTATCAATGAGGCTTGATGTAAAACTAAAGCTCAAACAACATGAATAATAAATGAAAATTACTTGTACTCCTACAGTCCTGCAGGGCCCAGGGCTTTGACTTAAACTCCCTTTCTTCCCAAGACTCTGTATCTCTCCCTTTTGCTCTGTATCCCAGTATGGGTTATATGGTTTTGCTATGCCAAAGTAGAAAACCTGTCCTTACAGCTTGTGCTGCAGTACAGAAGAGGAGGTGGGACTGTTTTGCAGAGTTTGGAAAGATGAGTGCCAAAGGACTGCATTAAAGAAATATTGCAGCAAGCCTAAAGAAATACTAGCAATTATATAGCAACTAATGCCACAGCAGCTATAGCATCCTGGTGCTGGAAACCTGAAATACGTGCATGTACACATGGGTGGACAGACACACAGACACATTCTCCCAAAAGTTTATTTTAAGACATGCATCTTGGTGACTTGAACACCTCCAGCCCTAGGGTCTGAAAAATCAACAACAGGAAGAAATATAAACAAGTGACACAACTGTCAAGAATGCCAATCTGAGTATCCTGCAGTCACAGTTTTCCAGCTGATCTCAACTATTTTGGTAACAGAGTGGTTGACCAGCAGCATTTTGCAAGTAGTTTTAAGTCTAAACAGAGCCTGAAGTGGGTGGACTGCTAAGCAGAGGGATCCCGCAGCAAAGTTCAGGACAGTAAATTTGTGCTTAAAAAAAACCAACTACAAACTATGTGCAGTACTTTTTGCTTTGTTTTGGTGTTTCTTTGCTAAGAGGATGTATTTGCTTATGTGCTACCATGTTCTGAGCAAGAGTAAAACATGAAAAGATGATTACAAGTAAAAGAAAAGTGAAATAGGAAGTTGAAAAACAGGTAAAACTGGATCTGAACAGTTTCACTTCATTACAATGGAATTCATCCCATGGCTGGAGGATAAATGTAGGTAGCAACCTTCTTTTCGACAGAAGAAAAATACCTAAACCTGCCTTACTTAAGGAATTAACTTGTTGACTTTTCATTCAGTCATGGGAGTACTCAACATTTTCTCAGTCAGACAAATGACTTACTACAGGGTGGTTGGAAAACTGACAGTCACATCTTTTCCTCTGTGCTTCAATGGAATTATTATTATCGCAGACATCCAGGAGAACTCAAAAGTCCCTGTATTTTTAAAAATTCTTCCTGATATAGTTTGGGTGACAAGGCAGCAGAGGAAAGGAGTTTGGGGGAAGGATGTGTTTCGTAGTATTACATAAGGCCACAAAGAATCATTAAAAACAATTAAACTGTCATAACAGGAGTACCAATTCTGTCTTGCTATACCACAGCTCAAAGAGCTCCAAAATTCTCCTCTGAATTGTAAGATGAGGAAAACGCAGTGCTGGCACCAGCCTGCCACTCAGACTTCCCATGTGTAACACGTGAGCAAACCCAGCCAATTTAAATTCCTTTGGCGGGGGCTATTTTTGAGCATCAGGAGCATGGGCTGCTCGAAAAGCAAGGCAGGTTCCTGCAGTTTCGGGCTTCCTGCGCGCTCGCTGCCCTTTGCTCGGCCCCGGCTCCTGTCGCTCCCGCTCCTCGGGATGATGCCCGCGCTCCGCACCGGCCCGGCCTGCCGCGCCAAGGGGCTGCCCCGGGGTCCGGATGCTCTTTCCAAGCTAATTTCACTCATAAAGGTCTCCAAAATTATGTCAGAGCAATGCTATGTAGCTGGTTGAAGTCACGATTGTCCCCCTGTGACAGCTACACCGCAATTTTCTGAGCGTCACCTGGAAGACCTTATTCTAACACAAGCCTCTTTCAAATAGGAAACTATGAGGTTTCTCAGACTGAATTTTTATCCTGAGAAAAAATCAAAACAAACAAGTTTCTGACCAAGTAAAATCTGAACCTTTATTGCATGAGTTGAAAATGATAACAGATTTTTATTTTTTTTTTGCAGTGACCACAGCAAACTCTTTCGAAAATAACCCCCTGCAAAAATCCTTGCATAAAAAAATGTCATTTCCACTTTGTGTTCTGTGTAAGTGATAAACAGTATTACTCAAGTTCTTAACATCTTAAGTGGGAGAGTTTTCAAAAGAAGCTGTTTTTGTGGTTATTACTTGCCAGAGTGTTTTTAGAGAGGGGAAAGCCCAAAATGAAAACAATGACCTTCCAAATAAAGCTGCACCAGAAAGACAACAGGAGAAGTCAGAAAAGACCAATCAATCACAAATATCTTCAAAAATGGAAGTGTCTACAAAACTGCAGTCAAATTATTGAAGTTCAAATTATGTGTCTCCATGCCAGCTTCTATTATGCAAAAAATTCAAAATGTGCATTTTAAGATACCTTCTTTTTGTTTTTCTCATCCTTGTCTCTCCTACTCTCTAACCAAGTGAACAAACCATAAAATTATCTAGCTCCAAGTCAACCCATCCATGCAATTACCTCACATTCTCCTGCAAAGTTTTATTGCCTAGCAGAAGTAAAATTAAAAGCTTTACTTAAGAGTTTGAAAGTAACCAGAAGCCTATGTTACAGACTGAGACAAAACAGTATTGTTCAAATGTATAGATTTCATCACTGATTTCATCACTGTCTCTCAGTATGGTGGAAAAGGAATAAATCAAATCCACAAAGTTATTCTGTGAGCAGGAATGCTTTAACCTAGCCAACAGTGAGGATCTACTTCTATTAAAATAAGGCTCCTTTTCTACTATTGTGCATAATACAAGCAAAACTCTTGCAGATTACAGTGGACCATCAGCAAATACAATTTACAATTGAAGAAAAAACCCACTGCCACAAAAAAACCCCAAAACAACAATAACAACAACAACAACAAAAAAACAAAAACAAAAAACAAAAACAAAAAACCAACCAACCAACAAAAAAAACCAAACAAAAACCCAAACAAACAAAAAAACCAACCGAAAAAAACCAACAAAAACTTGCCAAGGTGAGACTTAGGGACCTAGAAAGTATGNAAAAACCCAAACAAACAAAAAAACCAACCGAAAAAAACCAACAAAAACTTGCCAAGGTGAGACTTAGGGACCTAGAAAGTATGTGACATAAAGCATCCTTCAGCCTTTTCCTTCCTTTCAAGTAAAACCACAGCACTAAATCACATGCAGCTGGACAGCTGAACGAGAGGACTGCGTGTTGGTAACACGAGTGACTTCCCTGAGCAATCTGGTGAGATCCAGCCAGGACAGCAAGAATAGCCCTCTGCTCCAGTGGGACTTTGCAGGCTGTAGGCACAGCCAGGCATGGCAGTGAGTAGCAGCTCTACAGAGGCAAGGTCACAAGTTGATTCGAGAGGTGGAATGAGGAAACGCAGGATGCAGCAAGAGGTTTTGCAATTTCATGGGTGGCTGAGATTTCCCACTGGATTCCATTCTCTCCTTGCACTGAGGAGGAGACATGGATCCCCCACCCACGCATTGCATAGCTGTTCTGATTAGAGGGTAGCTCTTTACTTCATGATCTTCATTTTCCATGGTTCTCTGGCACAAAATCTGTTTAACTGGACATTTGTAGAATATTGCTCCCATTAGAGAGAAGCAAAAAACCTCAACAAACCTCAAAAAAGCCACACAACCAGAATATACCCAATTCCAATTTAAGATACAAGACATGCAAGATCTAAAACATATAAGACACTCATTTATCAGGAGACATACTTGATTGACTCTACTTTTTGAAAACACAAAACCAACTCTTTTGTCCTCAAGCAAAACTAACCTCCTGTGAGATACAGACACCATGCCACACAGGCTTTTGCTCTTAAAAACTGTCTGGGAAAGTACTTTTCAGTAACTACACAAACTCTCAACAAAAATACAGATTAGATTGCATTCTGGACCTGGTGAATGATTCATGTAATTTGAAATCTAATCATAAACTCATTGCCACCTAAATATTTTAATGGAACTGACAAGTAGGACATATACTTTCAACTGAAAAACTTCAATGCGCCACCTTTCTGCTGAGAAAATCTGAGTTTTAAAACAGAAGAAGTAATACATACAAAGAAGAGTAGTCTGGAAGAAAATAAAACCTTTTAAGATGAATGACTGCAATGTTTCATACTGCTGTTTCAAAAAGAGATTGTCCAGTTGACCAAAAGAAGATGCAGTTTATTTTAAATACCACAGTATATTTTGCTTCTCAACCTGTAAGTAAAATGTATCCTATGTTCTCTGCTACTATTAATCATGATTAGATTAGATGGTTTCTTCCAGTAGTGGTTACCATCTACCACATTCTTTGAGAAACTAGTGGCAGAACCAGTTATAGGAGGGTAGGGGAGTGGGGATTCTATTGTTAAATGGTAGGAAATATTCCGATAAGGCATTTACCTATTGGCTTTATGCCTGAGAGATGTTAAAATTGCTCTTGAAGCTTCAGTTTTTGTGTGCTCAGCAGGCAGAGGGGTGAAAGCCACAGCACCATGGCACAAGCACACCAAGCAGGATAAGGACAATGCAGTTGGTCATGCACTTTTCCAGTCGCAGATGTAGAAATAGGGAGGAATTCCTGCTAACTAAAAAATAAAGACAGAAGAGTGTGAAGGTCACCTTCACACTGTGTGCTCCAGTGAAAACAGAAGTTTAAATCCACCCAAAAAGTGAAAGCAGCTTCTAAAGCCACAAACAAACTTGAGATATGGTTAGCAGATATCCACGTATCAGGTCTGCTGTGGAGATGACTTGTGGTCTGAACTAAAAACATGGGCAGGTATTGCCTGTTTTACACCCATGTGGACTGTCCTCCCTTCCCTTCTGCCCCACAAGGTCCTCCATTCCAGAAACCAGGGAGTTCTGACTGCAGCCCTGCCCAAGGTTGGCCAGGGTCCTGGATACCCTACGGCATCTGACCATGTAATGATCTATAGCATCATTTGAATGGTAGCATCTTCAGCACAATTCAGGAGAGCAGCACTGCCTTATATAGAAAAGGACTTCGGCACATTTTTGCTGGTAAGGCATTTTACAACCTTTGGTATTAAGCATTAAAGGTGTTTAACTTGACTTGGAACATACCCATTTGAACATTATCAATTAATAATGTTGTGTTGACTGAGAAAGTACGGTCATTCTCCAGCAAATGGTCATTCTCCTGCCAAATGAAATGGGGGATCAATTAACGTGTTGCAAGGCTCCTCCCAGGCGACTCAAGAGCACTGAGGGGCCACATGTTTCACCCAGTGTTTGAAGAGATGTGAACAAGCATAGCTGGTCCTGTTGTTTTGACCTGGTGTCTCCATGTCCTTGCCCTTGAGTCAACCTGTATCTGCAATAGTTGTAATTTCCTGCTACAGGAAAATGAAAGAGAGCATGCCTGACTGGGGCATTTCAATACCCCCTCTCTGAGAAGGATGAGGACAATGTGGCTGGTTTATACCAACATGCTATTTGGCAGGGTATGTGATTTCAAAGACAAGAGCATAAATATGGAAAACAGGCAGAAGGGGAGTGAAGAAGATTTTGAACAAGAAGCACTTGAATCGTAAAATGATGAGATGCGTATGAACATCAACTTAGAAAACCCCACATCAGTGCATGGGAATGAAAAAAAATATGTGGAAAGATAATTTCAGTCAGAAAGGACAGACTTAACTCGATCGATTAAATTAATGCCTACGCTTCCCACTCCCTTTCCTTCCCAGTCACACCTGCTACGCTGTATCTACATTACATGCCAACAGAACAAGATTATCTATTTAGAGGATTGTTTACCTACCAGTTTATTTCCAGCTTCCAGAAAATATGAGGGATCTTGCTAAGAAATTCAGAAGGGACCAGGATAGAAGACATGTGGCTTGGCATTCTACAAAATTTGCTTCAGTCTTCTGGCAATCTCTCTTCTGACACTCACCCACCCCACTCCCTTGTATATTTTACTGGAAAGGGTTCTTCTAAAGAGTTAGTTGGCATCTACAAATCTAGCTATTAGACATTTACTCCAAGAAAGTGAGTCTCATTTCTCTCGCAGGCAAAACATTTCTAATTTTTCCCTGGCGTGTTGTATGCAGGCAGAAAGGTGGAAGACAAAATACTTTTGCTTGTTTGCCACCTCTCAACTCTCACAGATGGACTCCTCCACAAATAATATGCATGGAGGTTGGGAGCACAAGCTTTTGGTTGCACCATGAACTTCCAAGGGTCACTCTGATCTGGGTTAAGCAATTTACAGCTCTTCAGCCTGTGAGATAGTGAGGACTGTAGGTATAAAATTATTTAACTGGGATATTTACTCCTGACTAACCTATGTGCCTTGGTAGCTAAATATTTTCTTTGTCATCCATAAAATTAAAGACAAAAAAATCATACCTTGGTGAAGAAAGCATACTTTGATAAAGGCTTTTCATCTAGGCAAGAATATTCTAACTTATAATGTTACCATATTTTGATAATACATACTCATAAAAAACATCTAAATATTTCTGGACACTGATCTGCTACAATAGACTCTTCTAATTCCTCAAAGGTGGATCTGAAAGATCAACAAGGTTTTTCTGCTTACTTTAATGAATGCCTATAAATAACGAAGGCAGCTTACCTCTATGTGCTCTGGAGGGACTGTCATCCATCAAGCCAATAATATCTGGTCAAGCAATTTTCAGTCATTAAATTAAATTCTCTTCGGAAAGGACTCATCAGATTTTGTATCTCCTCTCTTGTAAGAAACATGGCATCTCCCTTACTGATCAGCAAAGGAGTTGACAAGAAAATATTCTCTCTGCCAATCAGTATTGTTAGTAGAGCAGCAGAGAGGAGAATCATGGGTTTGCATAGGCAAAAAACTAGACACAAATCCCCTGATAGAACTGAGATGCAAAGGAACTGTGAAAAACAGAGAAGATTGATACTGAGAGCTCACAGTTAGTGAGTTTTAGGGACAAAGCTCCCCATTCCCCAAGGGCATTTATAAGACACTCAAATGGCATAAGTAATGCATTGAGATGCTGCATAAAATCACAATATTTTTGAAAAGTGAAAAGGTGTCCTCTCTCAAGGGATACTCAAATAAAGATATTATGCATTTCATTTAAAAAATATGCAATATGCAGGTACTGTTCAAATACATAGCTGACTAATAAAAAATAGTTTATTAACCTTGGACAAAACAATATTTTTTTACCTTCTCTTTCTCAAATCTTTACTTTTCCAAATTCCCAAAAACCAAAACTAAACCCAGGAAATATCTCCCCCACATGCTTTCTCAGTCTTTCAAGTTGTCTTGTGAAGAAGCAATACATGGCTTTCTTTTCCAGTTACCCCTTTCAGAGTCATAAGTTTAATTTCAGGGTAATCTCTCTTTAAATTAAAATGAACCTGCACACAGGGCTGCACATACTAGAAAAGACTGACAGGTATTTTGGTGTATTTCTTTAAAAACAGCAAGAAATAATTTACACCTACCATTTTTTTATTAGTGTTTATAAAGTCAAATGGCAGCACTTATGTTTTAATAATATGCAATAAAGAGAACATCGTTTTCCAATGACTAGTCTAAATTAGCAACACTGCTGAACGCTAAATGCATAAATATTTTATTCCAAAACACTTACATAGCCTGTGGTTTATAGCTCAAGTAAGCTGCACATTTACTGTCGACCTGTGATGATCAAACCACAGCACATTAATTCTGAAATATATTTAATACTATTTCTACTTTCAGAAATACTTACTATACCATTTTACAAAACAAAAAATAAAAAGATGTTCCATCTGAACCATACACCTGTGATCATGAGACTGGCTTTGAAGCCCACCATTACATATTTCTCTTTCAAGTACTGTTAGATATAATTTGTTTTTACTTTTTGCATCAGCAGTTGCAGTAGGTTTCTATCAATCCTTGGATGACAAACTACAGCTTAGAATTAGGACACCTGAAAGCAGGTTTAGGACACTGAATTGCAGCACTGTGTTTTAGAGGATTCTATTTCCCAGCAATGCCCAACTAATTATTAAAAAGAGCTAACATTCATGGTATGCATTCAATGTGAGTTGGACATGAATTCAGACTACTGTCTTAAATCCAAATAAATTTGGAACAATCATTTGACTTTCAGGCTTACACCAACATCAAATTCTCTGCCCCAGGATTAATGGGATCATGAGAATGTCAAGGAATTTTTGATTCTTTCAAAGCCTTCCTCCTTCTCCACTGGAGGAATTCTGTGGTTTTCAGAGGAGACGGTAAATGATTCACAAAGTCCCCAAAACAGATACAAATACAGTAACACTGATTCAGGACGTTTTCTTTTCAGGAAGGTGGCCCTTTTTTGCTGCTCAGGGCTCAGTCTTATGAATGCTTAACAAAGTCCTGGCTGTGACAGCTTCAGTACTGAAATGCTAAGAGGTCGCCATCTTTCCTATATGGAAGTATATATTCAAAGGCGTCCTTTCTGTTCTGAGTAGTTTTGAGCACTCCTTTTGATCTACAAATATTTGGACTCCCCAATTAAATTTTAGTAATATTATAGAACATATGAATATATATAAACACTTGCACATATTTAAGGACTGCTCACAATGCTTTTACAGTCAAGGTTTTTTTTATATCCAAAAATGTGTTGTGAAGTATGATGTTTAATCTCTAATGTGGAAGGGTAGGGTGGCAGGAGGAACCTCACTTCATGGCTTAAAATTTAACCTCAGAATGCAGTTAAAAATATATGGAAGCTTGGAAGCTGATAATTTATCAGAACACTTGTCTGCATTCCAAGGCTGCCTTCCAAAGCATCATTTCATTAGTATGTTATTCTGGGGGAAGAAATCACTGTAAGTCTTAAAAGAAAGCTTCAGGTTTTTTTGACATTAGCTTGCTCAGCTAATGAGCTAACATTCCCTTTCAATTAATTCTCTAATTTGCCCAGGCAGTTAGAAGATATATACATCTTAATATCACCTGAGACACCTTTCAAATTATTCCTTTCAAATTATTCCTGTGTATATACTTTTTAAATCCTTTTTGAGCCAGTGACTAAAAGTTGTTTTTAACCATGCATTGCCCTTTCATCTATTTTAAATATAACCAGCTTCAAAATAAACCTACCCAACAGACCCAGCCTCCCACTTCAATAGATGCAGTTCTGAAGCTAACAAGGGCCACGGCGAATTATTAACACTAGGCTGATCACTGCATACAAAAACCGATGTAAGGCTGTGTTTACATCCTCACAGGTGTGGTTACTTAACGGGAGAGAAGGGCATTGAAGAACAAGAACAAACATTACACGAGGGCAGCAAACGCCTTAAGCCCTGGGGTGGGGGATAGTTAGGCCATGATCAGAGAGAGGAAAATAAAAAAGAGAGAAGAGCTCGGTGGGAGCAGGGCTGGGATGCAGAAGGCAGCCAGAATAACAAGATCCTGCAGGAGGAGGTTGCAAGGAGGAGTCAAGCAGCCCAGAAAACCATGAAGTCCCATCCCAGCTGGAGGTGGTCCCTGACGCTAGGTGTTGTCCACGCAAGCTGTTCCTCTGCTCCCGGTCACAGCTGGGCTCCTCTCCCCATCTCTCCCTCCATGTTCTCTGACACTGGAGAGGAGCCGAGGGCAGTCAGGATTGTCCCTGATCTGAGGCTTGCTCTGGGGAGTGTCTCACACAGGGACCCCACCGACCCTGCTTGTCCTTGCCCACACAGCACTCGCTGCAGTGCCCCTTTCTGACCAGCCAGCTGCCTCCTAGATGCATAATTATTTTTTTTTACACCTATGCAGTTGATCCAAAATATATTAATTTGGCATTGAAGTAGGTTCCATTTCCCAACAAGGGCTGTCCTGCTCAAGGCTTGAGAGTCCTCTCTACTCCAATGCTCCAGAGAGATTGTTGACTCTACACCAACATTATATCATACCTAGCAAGTTTAAAACAAACCCAGATGTCCCTGAAAGGCTGCATGATTGATGTGCATTAACAGCCTTAGAAATACATTTTAAAAGCAGGCAGGATCCCACAGATGCCTAGAACTCCTCCTGCCTCTCAGCTATGCTCCAATTTTAGAGCTATGGAGCAAATGTTCAGAGTTGCAGCCACCCACAGGAAGCTTCACCCACACATTCCCCCTGACAGACAGAACTGTATTCAAAATCAACACCCCAGAAGCACAACCAGCAGGTTATGCCAGTTGTATTTATCATCCACAACTGTGCTGCCACAGCCTAAACTAATCATGCAGAAAAGCACTTACTCCTGTAGCTTCAAAAGTCAGCTCAGGCTCCAAATTTTAAAGAAAGCATTTTGATCCTCCTAACTTCCCTCTCCATCTGAGACATCCTGAACACACTGTAAACTCATGAACATATTTAGCTCAGATTCCTTTGTCCTTCATTCTTAATACATGTAACCCACAAAGAGACAAGTCCCCAGTCTGTGCTCTAACTTTTCCAGCTGCTCCGGATGCTCAGAGGGAAGCAGCAGGTTTAAGGAAGTAGGAGGCAAGAGCATGCCATTCTGAACAACACAGATTGCACAACCTTATCAACTCCTATCTTCTAGGGATGGCTGAATAACATGCTGCAATTTTGGTTTTACTACTGGCAAACTAATGCACCTCAACCTGAAAACAGTCTCTCTTGTTTGTACAGTGTGTTTACCTCATTACGTCAATTAAAATAATCCTGACCTGCCAAGAATCTCGAGGTGCCCATAAGCACGCAACCCCCAAATTTTTGACACAATATTTGAATGCCATTATTAAGCTGCCAACTGCTAACAGATGCAACAAAGTATGTCTCTTGTTAATGTTAAAGAAGCAGTAGAAACATGCCATCTTAAAGGAAAGCTCAAAACATGAAATACATTGCCTAAAACATGAAATACATTGAGACTATCTGTTGGGTTCCTAAGGTTCACTGGGGTGTTAAGAACCTTTCCTTGAGTAATCAGCCCTCTCTTGGGCTGGAAAAAAAAGAGCTCTTTTACAAGGCAAGTAACTTCTCTCATTCACTTGTAACAAAGAAAGATATACGATGTGAAATGCTTGAGCACCATCAGAAGAAAAAACAAGCTCAGGAAGAATTGTATCCACTTATCTTTAGAGGCCTAAAGATTTTCAGTAGCTTCACACTAACTCAAGAGATTTTTATCATTCTGCCTTTTGTTTGCTTCCCTGACTTCCATTTTTTCTTTTCTCCTCCTACACCATATTCCATCCTTTTATAACTGTGCACAAGGTTGGTATCCTGTCTCTTTCTTTCTCTATTCCTTACTGGATGAAGCAAACGTAGCAGCTGCCTCTGGGTGATGAGGAAAAGTAGCCCCAGCCTGTCCTGCCACCATCCACATTTTCTTTTTCTGTACATGGGAACCCATCCATCAGTTCATCATAATGTGGTTTTACTTCTGGTAGTGTGCAGTTGCTTCAGGATTTGGGGTACGATCCCTCAGGAGAGTTTCTACAGCAATATTTTATATGAGCCTTGCTGCCATTCTTTTTCTCATTATTTTTTTTCCTTTTCATAAGCTTCCTTACCTTCTGCTGTGTAAGTAAACAAATAAACACATCAAAGATAAACAGACACTGTAGATACAATACTACCCTCAGATGACTACTTTGATAAAACTGAATTGGACTGCCCACTACAAGAATACATATTTTGAATTACAAATTAAAAGACACAGTAAATGATTGATTTCTTGATATATGGAGAAGAAATATACAAGGTGGTCTGCAGCTCTATAAAGGCTTTTCATGTAATTCTATATATTCTCCTTTGCTCTCGCATTCCATATCCAAATGAACAAAACAACGACAGCTGAACTGAATTAGTGAGCATCTAAAAATATCCAGCCCATCTTTCTTCAAAACACAGAGGGATGTTTCTAGTTTGCCAAAAAAGAAGCAGTATTTTTAATACTGCGGTCCTCAAATAAACTGCCTCTTGACTGTCTGAATTACAAACTACTGTCTTAGGGAGATAAAACAAAGAATATGTGAAAATACAGCCGTGTATAGAATGAGCAGCATGGGAATCAGCTGGCAGCCATATCTATACTGTCCCCCATCATATTTTTACTAATTTTTATTCAAAACAATGGCCTGTAAAGTCAAGAGGATTTTGCCAGAGTAAAATCTCAGTGTCTAGCATGGGATTTGTTAGGTTGTTTTGTTTTGTTTTGTTTTACATAAAACTTTTCCACTTTATTGCCAACTTGGAGTCATTTGCAGGTATTTTTACTTTCCAAGACCAAGCTGAAATTTTTCCATGGGATTAGGGGCAGAGGAGACAGCAATGGTAAACCTCATGTTGAGGAATTCAAGAGAAACAAAAAATTTGGAAGCACTAGTCATGCTGGAATCCATATATTAACATCAGAAGACATGCTCTCTTGTGGTGTCAGGGTCCAGAGGACACATATTTGAAATACTGAGTCTAGTCATTTATTTACAACAAAAACATAGCCAAAGACAAGTTTCAGAAAACTGCAGGAATCTTAACTGTTGCAAATTTATCTGTGAGCCAGCACAATAAGTGCTTAGGCCATATAATGAGTATTTACAAGAGCAGAAATCTTTTCAATCATCTTCAAAGGGAGTCAGACATCACATATGAGTGGTTTAAACTGGAAGAAGTCCATGCATAAAGAAGAGAGAACTTTATGGTTGGCCACGATCATGGAACTTCCCTCTTGCAGAAGAGGATTAAAATAGAACCACCTAGACAAGCAACTACAACGTGTAGCATTTGGAGATACCTTCTCACGGATAATACATGCAAATGAATTAAGCAAGAGACTTTGTTGTTTCTTTACTGTGATCATTTCTGGTTTTAAATGCCTGGGTGTTGTTTGGAAACTATGGGCAAAAGGTAACTTGGTAGAATGACAAAACAGATTTGGATTTTGAGGTAGGGCAAGGCAGGGCATTAAAATAAAGTGGTATCTTCCTACCATATAAATGCAGATATGTTTTGAGAGAGAAAAAAACAATTACAGTGCTGTAAGCTGAACTAAAGAAGCATTTGTCTCTCTCTTTTTTTTTAAATAAACAAAACACCTCCAACCATTGCATCTTGTTCTGTTTTGTTTTGTTGCCTGCCCAAACACATTTTAAAAAGACAAGAAAGTCATTGAAGGGCCATACAAGCTCATTGGGTAGCAAGGCAGGAAAGGTGAAACAATGGCCAGTGCTCAGAAGCCTCCCTTCCAACAAATTAGCTGGTTTTATAGCTTTGAAGGACACCTCACACCGATCCTGAAGGCAGGGCTGTTTGCCGAGCCTGGGGAAAGATCAAAGGACAGCAGCATTTCAAAAGTAGGGAGCACTGAGCAAGTTCAGAATCACTGCCCTGTGCCTCCAGGAAAACAAGCCGGCTGGCTTGGAGCACCAGCTTAGGAAAAGCTGCACCATCTGATAAAGAAGCATGAGCAAGTCAGATTGGTCCGAAATACAGGAATATACATCCCTTTTTGCTCTGCTGAAGTGCAAAATATGATTTTGCAAGTGAATCAGTGACAGATTTTGGAAGGACTTTTTCCACTCGCTCCAGCCAGCTGCTAAATGAGACTCTCAAAGAGGTTAAGTTGGACAGGTACCCACCCATCAGACCTGCTGGGCCCACGGGGCAGAGCCCAGGAGACTGCCCCCACACAGGCTGCTGCACTGGAGGATGCATTTGGGTAGAGAGGACACAACGCCCCACTTTATCAAGTATCTAGCAGGAGCCTGAGAGAAGGAAGGTATGCAAATGGTCCAGGAAACTCTTTCCTTTCAGGAGTGAAAAGCCACAGATCAAAGCTTACTTTTTCTGCTATTACCCTGTATCAAAAAATATGCCTGCAATCATGAGTCAGAGACCTTTAAATAATGTATTATAGGCCCATCTATTTCAAAAAGTGCATTTCAGTACTAAATGAACAAAGATATTAGCTTTATATATATGTGTGTGTGTGTATATATATATGTATTTTATATATATAAATCACTACTTGATGTATAATGAATTGAAATAAAACACAGGCAATGCATCTTTGGAAAGCTTCCATCTGAAACACAACTGAAAAGGCTAAGAATATTTAGTTAGGAAAGAAAATGAATAAAATTAAATCATAAACAATATAGACCCAAGCACATCAATTTACCTTGTGAAAAATCACAAGCTAATAAAAGAAAATACATTTTGAAAAGAAAATGCAGTGCACGAGTGACTGACACTGTCATCAAGATCATTAAATCAACACAACAAAGACCAGATGATGCTGGCAGGAATTAAATCAAAAGCACCCACCTGATTAGAGGATTGAAATTCAGATGTAAGTGGGGCTTTGGACAAGTTCTTTCTTCAAGGGGTAGCTGGAGTGGTACAGTATTACCACTGCCCCCCAACACTTGCCACGCTGGCCCAGCACAGCCCACAGAAGAAGCCCACTACAGTCCTGTGCCTTTTCCACAAGATCATTTCTTTGCTCTATCAAAGGAAGTATCTCCTGTTACTGTACTTCTCCTTGGGCACAGGAGTTGATTAGAGTTATCCAGTGGAGCTCACATCACCTTGGATGGGAGCAGACCTGTTACAGGAGGACACCTATGGCTCAGCTGTTCTGCCCAGCCAGCTCTGCCTGCCCACACCAGGGTCCTCCAGCAGCTCAGCTGTTCATGGAGTGGGCACGGAGCTTTAGCCTAATGCACACTTTTCCCTACTGCCTGCTGCAGGATACCATATATTTTCATATAAAAATAGTATGCAGTGCTGTGTGAGACTAAACATAGGTGGAAAACTGTACTGATATTGGAGGGGAAAATCCTTTATAACATATTACAGGTGGAGAAATTGTTACTGTCCCAAACATTTTCCATCCTTGCCTTCTGTGCAAAACTTGACATCATCTTGAGGATAAACAACTTTTCAGAAGGCCACCACCAGCCCTAAATACAATTTGTGGAAGGCAGAAGTCAAAATTATTTTGATCTTAAATACTGCATCCCATTTTCTGCTTTATCATGAGTATAAAAAATATGTGAAATATAAGATAGTCTCAAAACGTCAATTTGGACTGAGTTCCCCAAGCATAGCAGGGAAAAGGCTAATGTTAGAGAAGAATAATGTGCTTACTGCATGTATTGGTAAAGCTTTCCTGGCACTACTGTGCAAGAGTTCTAAGGAAAGGGATATGAACAGCTTATTTTTGAAGTAGTTCACTAAAATCAGCTTCAGTTTGAATATTCAAACTTTAAAGCAATCTTTTTACAGCCAAGCTTGCCTCCAAGAAGAAAGAAACAAACAGGGTAGGGGGAGGAGAAAGGACCTCGCAGATCAACTTTGCCATGTGTACTGGAGGCACAAGCTAAATAGTTTTTGGTACCTATTTATTTGTAAATAGAAATATTGGAGAAGAGACACAGGTCCTTGCTCAGCTGTTTCATTGCTGAAACCAAAATGCTGGAATTTTTTCCTAATTTTTTCCTTTGCACAGCAACAGCATTGCAGATAGCTCTTGCAGGGAGCCAACCAACCTCTCTTTATCAGCTGAGAAAACCAGGAACTTGGAAAATGCAGTTACTTTTCTCCAAGGTGAAGAGCTCAAGGGCTGCAGTGGATAATACTCCGAAGTGTTCATTTTTCCTCTGCTGATTATGAAGAAAGCCTGGATCCTTAAGTTTCTACTGTACTTGTATTTTCACCAAGTAGCATTTAATTCCATTCATGAAGAAAAACAAGCAAAGCTCTCAGCTCCCTAACTGGAACATTCTTGTCAAAGAATTTAACACATTAGACTGTCAAGATTCAGGAGACTTGATGTGAAAGAACACAACTAGGCAATGATGACAAAAGGGTAGCTTGACAGCTTATTGACTGAGAATGGCTTTCACACCAGGAGGAAAAGAATAAACATATTTTTTTGCGTGCCAGATATGAAACATGCACTAATATAAGTAACCATACAGATGGCTGACTCTATGGCAGACCTTACAGATAACTGCAGGGTAAAAAATAAGTTTTAAGCCACAAAATACCTTGTAAGCATTTGTCCATCATCTAAAGATCACAAGGCAGATGGAAAAGTTGGAGACCAAGGATAAGATTTTGAATGCAGAGTCCAGAGAGTCAAGTCCCTCTGAAAAGGCTTGGAGCCCTACTGCTTCTTACTTCCCCAATGATGCAATTTGGCTTAACAAAACAAATTCTGTCTCCTCAGAAGCCCTGTTTCTGTTATGGCATGCTACATGCCATGACATAATAAATTCTCTGTTCTGTTCTAAACTAAAAAAATAGTTCTGTGTTAGCCTACACAGTTTCCAGAAAGTTACACTAGGTCAAGCTCTACACAGCAGAAATATCCCTGTTCTGAAGTGGTCTGCTAAATTTTCGTCCATCCTCTTCCTGGCTTCTTACTATTCCTGCCTTTCTGTTATGAATTGCTGTTTTCTGATGTGTCAGACAAATTGAATGTATGTCATGCAGAAAGGCAGATTGCTTTTATTTGCTCTCCTGTCCAGCTGTAACCAATCCCTCTGTCACTCTTCTTAATATTCTCCTTCCATTTTAAATCTTGCTACAGCATTTATGTTGCTCTTAGTGATGTGTGAAATTCTCTCATTCCCTTCTCCTTACCAGCCCCTAGCTACATGCATTCATGCAAAGTAGAAATGTTGACATAAGGTACAGGATGGAGAGGAGTGCCTGAGAATGTCACCTCGAGCCTGTTAGTCCATGAGGAACTTAAATTACAAGATTTACAAGGGGTGCACTGGTTGATCTGAGAAGCTGGATGCTGCCTGCTGCTTCAAAAAACCCCCCAAATTACTGTTTTTTCAAGGTGTTACCAAGGGATGCATAGTCCATTCATAGAAGCACATAATACATTGGTGGTCCATGACCCAGGCTAAAACTAAACTAAACTAGAAAGTGAATTAATACAAACCATTTTGCATCAAGACTCAAAGGTCTACAATTAAAAAGAAGGAATTTTTTTTCTCTATAGTTTGCCAATACTTTTTGGCAGTTATGAACAAAGAGCCACCCTTAAACAGTGTTTGGATAGCATCTTTAAGCAGGCTCTTTCATTCCTTTTTGGGAACCTGAACAACAGCAACCATGATAAAAGCAACTTCAAGTCACAATAAATACATTGTTCCCATTTAATTCATGTTTTCTCAATACAATTGGTGTGTAAGAGGTCAGAGGAAAAGAAATTTGTATACTAGAATGATCATGCTGTCAGGTAGCACATTAAAAACATTTTCTATGACTGTTCCACAATAACAAAAATGTTTCCATAAATACATAAGCAGCTAAAGAAGGGTTAAGGAGAATCTCCATCCTTTACTGGAAGTGGGGGGAAACATAGGGACAAAGGATGAGGAAAAAGTTGAGGTACTTAACGCCATCTTTGCCTCAGTCTTTAATAGTAAGACCAGCTGTTCTTTGGGTGGCAGGGATAGGAGTAGAATGAAGCCTCTGTAATCCAGGAGGATTGGGCAGTGACCTGCTACACCACTTACACATACAGGTCTATGGGGCTGGATGGGATCCACCCAAGGGATCCACTCAGGGAGCTGGCAGAACTGCTCACTGAGCCACTTTCCATCATTTACTAGCTAACCAGGGAGCTCCCAGTTGACTGGAAAGTACAGATGAGCTGAGATGGGATTGGCAGAATGGCATGTGCACCAACCAATTAAAACAATCTTTTTAGCTTTACCTAAGCTTAGCTGCACCATTTCAAGTTGCAAACATCACCTTGAAAGTCTTATCAAAGACCCTTGTGTAGTGCACTATTTTCCTTATAACCAAACCTCTCTTTCTCTCATTCCCTCACCTTTAAATACAGTATAAAACTCTTAGAGGTGGAAACAATAGAGGAAAGTCACAGGTGAAAGAAATCTTCCTGATACACACTGTAATGCTACCATCCAGAGCACAGCAACCACAGCTTAACATATGTTTTTGTTCAAGATTAGCAAAACTCCAATGAATGTTTCTTCTCTTTATCAGCACTAAAAATATTCCAACATCGTCATGTCAGCAGTCACACATTTTCAAAACAGAGATCTCCTATTAGGCTTGTTTATGATCAGCAAAAAGTAATTTTGCAATATTTTGTTTTCCAGATCCCCTCCCCCAAACAACAACCATCAAGCACTGCTGATATCTTTAATTTTTTGAAAAGTTTTGCTTTGTCCAAACAAACATGGAAATCAGTTTTCATTCAAATGTTTAATGAACTCAAGAGTTAGTTACAAAGGTCTTTCTCATGAAGTAGTTTTTTTCTTTTCAGGTTAAACACATTCTTTTGTATTTAAATTGGATAGTAGTCATGGCTTGGTTTGGTTTTCAAAACGTGTTTCTAATCCAACCACTAAATAAAAAAATAAATCCAGAACTGAGCTGTAGCTAAGTGTGAGCATATGTAAAACTGAGCACACTGAGACCATGCAGGGCACTGTTGATCTTGGACACTCAAAGGAATTTTATTGAAAGTTCAATGATCTTCAGCAGTGACTCCCTCAACCTTTTAATTTTCTGTGTTATCTCAGGACACTTCATGTACAGCAAAATAAAAAAAAAAAAACAAAAAAACTGAGTCTCAACTCAACTTGCTCAATAGCTCCCGGATAAGTTTTTCCACTTCTTCTCTTAAACTGACAAAATCTAGTGAACTGGGGAAAAGAGAGGGACTATGGGGAAGGAATAGCTTTCTTCAGGAAGTATTCTAAGCTCATCTGCACACTAATGTAGTCCTTTCTTGGGACAGAAAATCCATTCAGAATGTAAATCTATCAAATATGGGAGTACATAAAAGACAATGAGAGCACTGTGGGGTAAAAAAAAAGAAAAAAAGAAAGACAGTGAACGTTGCCAGCAGTCCATATTTGCACCAGTGTCCTCGCTAAGGGGCTGCCACTGAAGAGAAAAGTTAGACACCATGGACTGCCCATAACCAATATATAGCAACATCTGTGTGGCATTTACTTGGTGCCAAAATCAAACCTAAGACAGGTGGAGGAAGGCTCTCCCCTGCAGCAACATCCTCCACAGTCCTTCCTTTTTCAAAACTAAATTTAAGCAGGATGAACAGAGGTACTGTCAGCCAGCTAGACACGTTAACAAACGGTATGGTAATCACCTACATATTCAAGGCGGAAATTCAAGCCAAGTTTTTATAGTATGATTAATGGTTTCTGGATGTACAGTTCAAGGTACTGTGAAGAAATGCTGAGTTCAGCTTCTGGAGAAAAAAAAAAAATCAGACTCCTTTAACATCCCTTAAGCTAAACCGTCTTTGGGTTCCCCAACCACTGTTTTGGGATGCTTGCCATGAGGGCCTTGAGAGAGCTACCTTCTACCTTGGGAAATTAATTAAGCTGCAATAGATCACATTTAAAAGCCCATGTCCTTGCTTCAGGTTGCACTTCGACCTTTGCTCAGCCAGCCTCTGGGGTGGGGTGAACGTGCATTTAGAGATGGGAAAAATAAAAGGTCTTTCCTGAGGGCCTGGACAGGTGAGTGAGTTTCCACGAGGTAAGCAAGGGCGTGAGCCCATGGGCGTGCTGCAGCGGCCCTGGTGCCTGCTCCTCCCCCGGGGTGCACACAGGGCACCCTGCTGCCAGCACACACACACACACACACACACACACAGCCACTGCACAGCAGGGACAGGCTGGCTGCCCACACCAGCCCCAGGCAGTGCTGTGGGGAGCCACTTCACCCAAGAGGGGAGTGAGCACCGCTGGGGGAGAGCAGCGGGCTTGTCTGGAGCAAGGTGGGCTTGGCCTGCTGGTGCTGTGTGACACCAGGCAGACATGGGCAGTGTAGGTCAGCTGATTTGCTGGTGGTGACTGTGAGGAATGGGGTCCAAAACCACCTGAGAGCATTTGCCTTTGGGCTAGGCCACTGTATGCCTCTCACATAGCGATGATCCCTCAAACATCAATCAAATATTGTTCCCTTGTGACACAACAGCTACAGCTTGGTATTCACAGAGGTCTCTCTGCTCTCCATCTCTGCTTCCCAAACCTGAGACTGTCCTTTGCTCACCTTCAGAGCAGCTCTTCTCTCCAAGCATGCAGTATGGGTGGCCACCAGGGCCTTCTGGCTGAACACCCAACAGAGCAGCTGCCCGCCAGCAACAATGCAGGGGTACCAAGGGCACTGCACTGACCTCCACCACCTTTGCTTCCTTGATGGGCTGGGACTCTGAAAGAGCTGAGGAACACCTAGGCTGTGCTTGTGGAAGGGCAGAGATAAGACCAGGTCTGTTTTCATACAAGGCTAAAGATAAATCAGCAGAAAGGATAAAGGGACAATCTGGACACTGTGATGAGTCTCTGTGCAAAGGCAGCTGAATCCCTGCTGCAAGGGGATTTCAGGGAGCATATGACAGCAAGGAATAGTTGTCTCAGTCCACTGAGCTTCAAGTCTCCCCTTCTCCTGACATCTAATATGCCCCTCAAAATTGATCTCTGTGTGTGTGTATGGGCCATATCAGATAACTACACTGTTTAGCTTCTCCTGGGGATACTTCTGCAACAAAAAGATTAAAACAGCAAGAAACTCAGATCACCTCTGTTCTGCCATTGCCTGAATACCAGAAGGCAGCTGGAGAAGATGCTTCTTTTGTCTTAATATTTAACTGCTTGTAGATCTTGGATGTGTTTATGGCTCAGCCTGAAACACCTGAAAATGTCTGTGTACTAGGCACAGTGGACTCATTCAGCAGAGCCCAGTTTTATGAGTGAGATGAAGCTTAGCCTTCTTTCTACACTCACAGAAGACACATATCTAGGCTGAAAAAAAAAGAAAAAGCAATCCTTCTTTTGCTAACCAAAGATGCAAATCAAATGGCACTGGCAGACTGTTTTCTTGTCTTGGTTCTACATAATTTTCCATGCAGAAAATATTTTATGTATCCACTGAATTCTTTCTTCTTGCTACTCTATTAAACTTTTGATTAGAAGAACAAAATTACCCTTGCAATAGCTGTTTCCATGTACAGGTGGGTCAAGAATCTTCTTCATAGCCACAATACCTATATAGTGCAACTATCCACCAAAGAGAAACAGAAATTCAATGGAATTACTGCAGCAGCATTGAAGTGCATAAACTGCCAAACCATACAGAAAGTTAAAAGATTTGTTTATGGACTAGACAAGGTTTAATTAAACCAGGCAGCTCTGAAGAACAGTAAATCCTCTCTCTTTTTGTCTTCCCCTTCCCCCCACCCCTTTCTTTTCTAGAGTATCTTTCTCCTAGTGGCTTTCCTCTTCCTAATAATCCCATCACAAATGACAGATATGTTATCAGTCATCACTGGGATTTGACACATTCTTAATACCTGTCATGACAGCTCTGAAGTCTGCATGCTACTCCATTGTATTCCAAAGCATTTGCAGGAGGTAATGGACACATCAAATACAAGTCAATGGATCTGCTTTATTGAACTGCTGAAGGCTTGCAATATAGAAGGAGATGCTTAAAAAAGCCTAATTGTGATTATTCAAAATTACAGACATAGTAATTAAATATAAAACAGTATATAATGTGGCAGTGGATTGCTGTCCCCAAATAGAATCTCTCCTGGTACCTTGGGTCTGTTTTACTTTAATAGAGAACCTAATGCAGAAGTGAGGTGTGACCCATGGTTAGAAGCAGAGTCAACATCAAAGGTGGACACCTGAATTGATACCAGGACAGTGGGATTGTGAAGTGTGTCACTCACAGCAACTGCCAATACTGCCAAGGAGTAAATGTGCAGTAGAACATGAGTTTGAGAAGCATCTCCCTGATGGGTACACAAGGAAAAGACAGCATCTTACCACTGAGCAACAGGGACAAGGAACACCATCTAACAGGTTTTGTATGAGTCCATTGCTAATGCCTGTTGATTTCTGTGGACCTCTTAATACAGGTAGTTTTGTTTTCTTTTGTTCAAGCCCTCAAAAGAGCTGCAAGAGATACAGCACCCCACAGAAAAAAAATCAATACAGAGCTCTCCAAGCAGATAAATTTTCTTTTGATCAAATTCTAGTATTATTTCAGGTGACTCTGGTCATCTGTGTGTAATACTTTTCAGGCACAAAAAAAAAAAAAATGTTTACTGTAACATTTCTTCCAAGCCTTAAACTTGCAAAAGCTTTCTCAGTTGAGCCCAGCTGCTGCAAACCATCATATAGCTATAGTCTCTGCCAACAGCATATGAGCTGCATGACAGCAGTGTGCTCTGCCATTAGTAAATGCAATGGCTTGTTGTTCTCAATGCATTTACAATTTTGCACAAAAGCAGAAAAAACCACCCCCAACAAAAACAAAAACCCCACACAGATTAGAGACAAAGCAGTCCTGTGTAACTCAAGGTCCTTTCAGCAAGGCGATAAAGCCAGGGCAGAATTGTGAGCTGGAGTCAAAAGGAAGTGTCCCATTGACATAATGAGCTTTGGAGCAGGTCTGCAGGGAAGAAGACAGGCAAAACACATTCAGCCACCTAAGTGATTTCACGTCCTCTGGACAAAATTAGTTAACGAGTATGTTGTGGTTTAAGAGTCTTGAGGCATTGTTTGCATCTACAAGAAATGGATGAGCAAACTGGGATTCCTTACAATGCAAGTTTATTTAGGAGAGATGCAAGGGTAAATTTTGCACCTATCAAGCACTTGGGAAAAAAGTGACGATATTTAGAGGGGTGGGAATATTCTCAGGATGCAGCAAATCCTATTCCAGGGATCTAAACCACTGCAATAACAGCACTGGTCGAGTGTAAGCTCATCTTTCCAGCTGAAGCACTTTCAAAAAAGCTGGTGAAAAAAGGTGAAATTTACTTTAGTAAGCTTCTCACCAGATCAGATACTGCCTGTTCTTGAGTATCCAGTGTGAAAACATACCACAAATGAACATGGTATCACATTTTCTGATGATGATCTTATACCAGGGCCAATTACAGATCAAATTTGTAGTGTGAGCTGAGCTTAGGTTGCATGCAGGCAAAATCATGGCAGCACAGCCCCACTGAGAAGTCTCCCAGCAAATATTCCCTTCTGGCATAGGTCCAAGGAGCATTACTGCTTCTCCTGCTGCCTACACTCCCCAGTTATTCCTTTCATATACCCTCTCAGCTGTAAGCAAATCAACATGCCAATCCCTTGGGACACATGGCTTAGCTTATACTTAAGACTTGCCATTCTGCTTTGTGCTTTGGACATTGATTTCCATTGTCTCAGCTATCACGCAACAAAAGGGCATTTAATTGCTGTCTCATTTCGTCTGGGGGAGAAGAGGAGAACAACTTTTTCCAGCCCTGATTGATGGCAGCCATTAGCACCTCCTAGCACAATACTGACTTACTAGAAGCATGATTTACATGTGAAGTTCAGCGCCACACAAGTGAATCAGATTTGCAGCTATGCTTACTTGAACAACTTCAGAGAAAAAATCTTCACATTAAATGAATTTGCAGAAATGCTTACACTGGCCACCTATTTAAAGAGAAAACTTCAAAGATTAAGGAGGTTTGTTGAGACCTCCTAGAAACAAAAGAAAGTTCAGCAGAGATCTCACAGTTTTTGTTTCACTTGTCAAGTGATCTACCATGTAGGTGCTTTAACGTTGTAAAAGGAGAAAAACAAAACCCAAAAAACACCCAACCAACATGATTTATACTTATTTGCATACATTTAACATTAGGAAACACATCATATCCACTAGGCATCAAAATTGCCAATTGCATACTATGAAAGGCAATGCTGAAGAATCCCATAAACTGTTTTCCCCTTTTCATGTGAGCATTTCTGTTTTCTTTGTGATGGAGGAAAGAAGAAAATTAATATCCACATTTAATATCCTCCATGTTCTGGAGAGCAATAAGCCACACGCCTTGGTGTTCAAGCCAAACTGCTGATAGTGGATTTTTAGTACACGTCTCATTTTATTAAAAAGCAAAAGGATGCAAATCTCCCTTTCAAAAGAACAGAGCTCAAGAAACAACTAGATTAGTGAAGCCTTCTTGAAATAGCACCTTTAATCAGTCCTGTTATGTGAAACTTGCAGTAATTTCAGTAAAATTTGATGCAGCTTATCAAAACATTTAATAATTGCAAAATATAAGATCAAGCGCCTTTTGAACACCAGACTTTCCAGCCAGACATAGAAACGAGCTGAGGCACTAGATATTATCAGACACACCTTTTTACATTTTTGGAAGATGTACCACAGGAGAGGCAGATTGAGAAAAGCTGACTTTCAGCAAGGCAATGATGTACAGCCAAACACGTAAGCACTCATGTTGTCTCAGCTGTGGGAGCACTAACCCTGGCCAGGCAGAGGCTTTCTGAAACCATGCTAGCTATACCCACAAAAAACCACTTCTGACTACTTTCAGAACATATGCTCTGTTGTTCACATAATTGGTTTAAAATTCCACAGCAAAATTACTCTGCAATTACTTGCTTTCAGTGAGTCCACTTCTTACATTCGCATCCCCCACAGGACCCACCTTTGTTCCTCAGTGATACTCATCTTGCCTGATGTGCATTTCTAAATAAGCTTAAATAGTGGCTATTTCTGTGTTATTTCATGCTTTTTCCTACTTTTTGAAAAATCATGATTTTAGGTACATAAATGAGTGTGTGGTTGCAGAATGCACATTTTTGGTTTAGAACAGCTGTTTTCATTTTTATTCATTCTGCAGCACATATGCATGGAAAACTATATTTTGATTTTTCCTTTCCCCATTTGTTTTTAAGGGAAAATAAAACTTAAAACACAGAAGCATCCAAAACAAACAAACAACACCCCCCAAAAAAAACCAAACCAAAACAAAAAACTACTAAAAAAACTAAACAAAACCCCTCCCAAACTGGCATGAGGTCAGATATTAAACACTAGAACACACTTGTTTCCTTAACTTGGCTCTTCCAAAATTTTGTTTTCCCCTCCTACTGTTTCCTTTTTCTTTGGTGCTGGGCAGGAGACACGTGTTTCTCTTGCTGGAAAGGCTGAGTGTTATATTCCAAAAAGTTGAGTCTATGGGCAATCATTACTGGTAACTGTGAGAAAGGTGGCTCACAGGATCCCAATCTCTCCTTCTCCTCCAGGCTTGCGCCAGACTGGAACCAGAGCTCTCAGTGGCAGTGCCTCCAGGAGCATCACAAGCACCAAGAAAGCTGCCAAAATGGATTTAAACCAATTTGCAGCTGAAGAACAGCCCTAGAACCATGTTTGTGCAACCCCTTTATCAGTCTTGCTTCAGATCTCTTTGGCCACTTGAGAATAAAGAAGAAGGTTTTACAAGCTGGTTTCTGAGAAACCTGCCAAGCCAACACGCGCTAATCAATGTGAACAGGTCCTGAAAAAGAAGTTGATCACATCTCTCCAATCATCCTCAGAGTCACAGTCCAACCCACACACCTTCGAGATTCAGGTCAGCCACACAGCTGCTCAGCATCCCCTGGGAGACTCAGAATGTAAGTGCAAAATTAGGGCAAGCACAGCAGTAGGCTGCAGCGTGTTGCTGGCAGAGGCACAACCCTGCTCCTCTACACAGCACACCATCTATAAATAGGTTTATGAATACAGAACCTCTGCCAAGCTATTCTTGCTTTTTTTTTTCCCTTTGCTAATTTTTAATGCCTCTTGCAAGACTGACTCCTAGAAGTTTTATCTCCATTAGTAGTAATAAACACTTATTAAATGCTCCAGCAATGTCTGAAAGTCTTGATAAATAGCAACAAATTTGTCTAGAAAATCAGAATATGATTTTGCATTTAGAAAACTCTATTGTATGAAAAAAGCAGAAAAAATTAGCTTACCTGAAAACAGAAAATTCACATGAAAAATCTGTGTGTACTCCACAGCTTGGGAAACAAGAACCCACTTCTTCTGGGACTTCCAGAGGAGACAAGGCAGTGTCAGTGCTTGCTCTTGTTCAACTGTGCTCCTGGGGGTAGTAGCTGAGCCCCAGAGCTGAGCCCTGGGCTGTTCCACTCACTCTTCGCACCTGGAACAAGAAGAGAGGTGCTCAGCTCCCTCGGCACAGGGGCAGCACGGAATTCCACAGCCCAGGCACAGCGAGGGATGCCTGCACTGCCCGACTGCTGCACACTCAGCACAGAGAAGGGGAAACTCAGTACCGCTGCCATTGGTGATAAGCGTGGCTCTCTGCTCCTCTCCACCACAGGTGCCCTCTCAAGATACCCTGGGGACATGCAAAGCTATCTACAGAGCATCCTAACTCTCCCTCGGAGGGACCACTTTTCTAGATAACAGTAGCCCCATAATAAACCTGCTAAAACCCAGACTATAACAAGAACACTTTATGGTGAGAATTTTGTTTTGAGCTTCCAGTTTTTGGGTGACCAAACCAGCCAGGACTAATTTCTAACAGGGACATTAACCAAGGACTTAAATTACCTTGTACTTTCATCTGGTATCATTCTCTTGCAACTCTGTTTTTCCTCTTTCCCTCTCAACCCTTACATATTTCACCATCCATTTTCAAGGATGGATGACTAAATGAAGCCCTTTATTAAGGCTCAATTTTCAAAAGCAATGTCACCTTCCAGTTTCCCTTTGCTTCAGAAATTAGCTTCTAGGGGCATTTTCTTGAAAAGCCTACGTCTATACTTATTTAAACTTTCTGGGGAATAATTGAGTACAGAAAGTAAGGTTTAGCCTGATTAAATTTTTATTTCCATCTAAAAATAAAAGGAAATGCATAGCAAAAAACTAGGAAAGCTTGAGCCTCCCTATTTTTTTAAAACTTCTGAAAGATGAAGACAAGGGAGACATATTACAATAATTTTTTTTCCTTTCAGAATTCCCAAGAAACTTATGACCATATTCTTACGTTTTGAGCTGTGTAGAGTTGACTGGTAAATACTTTATATGTTCTGAGCTAGCTGATCTTACTGGCCCCGATTTGAGCCGTAGGACTACATGACCTCTGGGGGTCCCTTCCAAACCAAGTTATCCTATTATTTCTTCCAAAGGGAAGGAAGATTAGTCTGTGCTTTTCAGAAACATAGCCAACCTTTTTTTTCATGTTTGCCACCATTTTTACTGTATGCATCTTCTCCAACAAGGAACCTTTCAACAGCTAAAATCTATACTCATTTTATATATGAAAACTCTAAGTTATTTCAATTCCAAATTATCAGAAGTACCTTGTCACACAAACAGAAAGAATTCAATGCATTTAGGTAAAACAAGCTCGTAAGAAAATTAAGAATGAATCCTAAGTCCTCCACTAGATAACACTGAAGAAGGAACTGGGGGGTAAAAGACAGTGGTGGTATTTCCTGTAGGAGAAACTCCAACTTTACAGTAATACATTTTCTAGCTGTGATTCTGAAGGCAGGACATAATTTTTTAAACCAGCTCTCATGTTGCACGGCTGTCAGCCCTGTCTGCAGTGAAAGCAGTGGAATCCCTTGCACAGTCCACACCTCTCCCTGCCAGCACCACCCTCCAGTCACGTCTCCCTGTGCCAAGGCCAAGGGTCACACATAAGCCACATCTCCTGTGGATCATCACACGGCCACTTCCCAGCCCTCCAGCTGCCTCCATCGTGGCTGTGCATCAAACATTTTAGCTGGCCAACAGGTTTACTCCACAGTAAAAAGCTGACTTTTCAAACAGTCTCTCAGAAGATAAACATTCTGAAGCTTTTTTTCCCCCCAGAAATTCTTAAGTATGTGTGTTTCTTGATTAATACTAAACAAAAAGACCCCTTGTGCAATGCAGCAAGATCTTTTTCTGTTTCTCTGTGTACCTGCTCTCAGCAGAGAGGAATAGAGACATTATTTAATAGATAAGATATTCAGGGAATAAAGTACAGGAATGCCAGTCCTAAAATATCATAAAGACAAGATATTAAAATTAAAAATAAACAGACTTTCTCCATCATTAAGGTGAAGGAATGCCATACAGGCTTGGAAATTTCTCCTCAAATCTAAGTGAGGCTTATTCCTGTTGCTCTGACACTTCTGTCAGGGCTGTCTTCTCCCTTCCCCTTGTCCAAGGGGGAAATGCCTTCTCTCTTAACTCCAGCAACACACTAGCCATCAGACTCTATCACTGCTTCTCCTGCAAGGGAACACTGAGACAAGAAAGGGGTAATCTCCTCAGAAAACCACTCACATGGGTCTACCCAGCAAGTGGATACGTGTTCTTTCTTCTCTTATTTTTCAATTATCATAGATACTTCTCTATTCTAATAAAATTATTTCAAATAAATTAATACCATGACCACTTTTAAAGTTGAGCCTTAGCCTCAAACAGATTCTAAAAGAGACTGTTGTTAGATATGAAGAGCTTTTTCTTCAGCATGCCCATAGTTTGCTTCAAAGCTCATTGTTTAAATAGGAACAGTTGACATGCAAAGTCAAATTAAAGGATCCTGGGAATAGCTATGCATGAGGGGCAGCTGGCAGGCAGGTCTACTGAAAGGATGCAGTTCTGCACATGAAGTCACAAGAGTAAGATTCCTAATTATATGCAGTAACCAAGGCATGGAAGAAAAACCAGTTCATCAGTTAGCATCCAGCAGCACAGTGAGGAAGCTTTGTTCTCTTCTCTGGAAAGAGGACAGTCGATACTGCTCATATCAAAGCCTGGATCCACAGCCCTCCAGGCTTAATTAGAAAATCATGAAGAGTACAAAATGGCATTGGACACAAAAATGATCATTTTTCAAGTAAATTTAGTGGCGTGAGCACTCTTACATTTACAATCCACACTCCCTCATCCACCCTTTTTTCCTCGTTAATGATACAGAGCTGGCTGCAGATGCAACAAAACCTGTCAGCAACTGCAGGGTGTCCTAAAGCAAGTCTTGCCTATTATTCCAGCTATATAGAAGAAGGTCGCTGACACTGCTAACACCTCTGACATTTTATAATCAATTGCCAACATTTACAGAGGAGAAAATACCACTAGCTTTGAACACACTCAGAAAGAAAGAAATTCTTCTCAATTAGTTTTAAGCTTGCTCTCTCTGAGCCAAAACATGAAACATGAGGCAACCTAACAAGTCAAATATTAGTGAGATTGTTTTCTGGCAGCCAATGCCATATTCTGTTTGTATATAAACAATTGTAGTTTATCCATCTCTTCAAAACAACTGCAGTATGAATCATTATAAGGACAACGTCAGAGAAAACTGCCAAATACTAGCAGCTGAAGAACAATAATAATTTAACTTTAAAAGCAACTATGAATATTAGACTATCAGCATGTTGCTAACACCAAACACCTATCAGAGAAATCTAGTATTTTGTGGATTAGACTCTTGGAAGATGAAAGAGGATGACCTTTACCTATACCTTCACTGCTGGTAAAGAATGATGAAGCTCTTGCCACACACTGCACATTCACCTCGTGCCTGCTTTTCAGAACAGGAACAGAGATTGCTGCCTTTTAAACTAGTCTTACATTGATTTTTAGCCAGCTACAATATTCCACTGCTATAGCTAAGGATGGAGGGCTAAGGAAGAGATTTTAAAACAATACTTGGTAGAGGGTCCACAAGACCTGTCTGATTTATAAACTGTCAATGTGCTTGATGAGCTCAGCAGCTGAGAAGCCCTGGATTTGACATTACTGCCCTTACTCAATAGTTCAAAGCAATCATTTTGAGTTAATACAGGGCCTCAGAGAACACGGGGATCTCTAACTTAAGACCTTCTAAAGACCTGTATTTGGTCAAATTTCTTGCTTCTGACAGTCCTTCTTACCCTCCAGCTCCTAATTCAAGTAATCAATCCACCCTTGCTTTTCACAGGAGCTCGTTGCTGTACGTTGTAATATTTGCATCAAATACAATTGCCAAAGGCACTCCAATTTTCACTAATAGTTATCATTAGGAGGGAAAAAAAAATATTTTTGTCCAAAAAGAGCCATTTCCTGATGTTTAGCATAGGCAGGATAACGGTCACAGGCAGCATCTTGGCTCAGCAGGCAACAGTAGTAGGTGGTAAATGAGAGTGCTGGGGTGGAGACAGATCCTTTTCCAGGGGGGAGAGGGGGCAGTGTCTGCTAAAGGAGGCACCCTGATGGCAGTAGATTTATGCATCCACTCTTGTCAGTCTAGGAGGAGGGAATCATTATGCAGGGCCAGCTGCAGGGGTGTGCACTGCTGTCGGGAAAAATTAGAAGTCTAGCAATGAACTATAAAGAAGGGAGAAATGACAGAGTGAATGAAAACTCTATGATAAACCCATTTAGGCTCTCTTCACCCTGGGATGAAATATGAAGCATAATCTCTTTGGCATATATGCTGGCAGAGACTCAAACAAATATGCCTAGGTACTCTCAGGCACACAGCCCAGAATGTGCAATGACAGTGTCCACCCAAAGGACCGTAAGTGCACAGGGTGTGGGGCAAGAGTCTGTTCTCAGCACGTCAGCTAAGTCCTGGGGAAGCTTCACAGCACACTCAGATGCTTTTGGAAGAAATCTCCTCTGCTGCCCAATGCCTTCTTTGTGCAAATACCTTGGAAAGAAGGCTTTTCCATTTGAATACCTTGAGGGAGTGTGGGGGGTCGGGGTGGGCAGAGAGAACAGATGACCGGACTATAAAACAGTGAAAAGCACCCAAACGAAGGCCCTGGTATTTCACCCTTATTTGAGAAAATGATAACTTTCCAATTTCATGTGGCATTCCTTCCCCTAGGAGAATTTCTGAGGTGGGGAGGTCTGCATAACTTCTTGCCCTGTTTAAGGCAGAAGTGTGTTTTTTCTTCTTTGTTAATACATTCAGAGATAAGAAATATTCCAAATATTTATTCATTGTGCTTGGTTATAAAAAAACCACGGATTTTTGGTCACACTGGTATCAGAAAACAAGGGAATAGGAAAAGAGCAGGCAAGGAAAGCAGTGTTCTTTAATACACTCCCAAAAGCCCCTGGTTACAATTCAAGCCCGAAGCCTAAGAGGGAAAGTGTTTAGTAGCTTTTCCTTCTGCCTGTCCTGACCACTGTTCAAACCTAGGGGCTGGTGAAACTCTTTCTGGAATGCTAATGCCTTGCTGAAAGCCAGAAGGTACAAAATGGGAGCTGTTTGGAGAATGCTTTCCTGAGGGAAAAAAGAGGGAGGGATGTACTTCAGTACCTTATTTTAAGTTACACATAAGGACCCACAGTGTTATATTTTTACCAGGAACAGAAGAAATACATTTTGCTCAGCATGTTATCATTGTAAATTCTGCCACTGTATGTCCTTCAGTGTAAGCCCTTGGAGATACAGTTTGATGAGAAAGGTTTGTTCAATTAAGTGTGTGAGAATCAGGGAAAACAAAAAGAGAAACCACAAGCAGTTCTACTGTAAAAGTCCTTTTTTCTACACACAGCACATTTAGAAACATGGGTAATTATTTCATCCTCTGTAAAATCCTTTGACTCCATCTGCCTTTTTTTAAAGCAGCTCTTCTATAATTCTTCCTGGTGGCATAATCTATCAAGTGTAAAAAATATTTATGCTACCAGGTGTCAGATTAAGACACCACTGACCACATTGTAACTAGCTGGTGTGTTTTACAAGCATTTATACCTGCACCATGTAGGTCTAACAGCTTAAAAAATTGCAAAAGCTCAAAAGTACATTAAAAAAAATTTGCTCCAAAACAATGTTGAAACATTGTTTCATTAACACTGTGAAGGTGTAAATGGAGGTCTGAAGTGAAGAATGGGGTCTTCTGATGAAGTAAATGGAAGTATCTACATGCATGGAGGCTTAAAGAATGTAATTCTGAAGGCCAATGTTTGATCAAAGCTTTGTGAGAAAACACAGAAATAAACCACGAGCTGTTACAGCGAGCAACAGAAATAAAACTGGCAAATTCCTAAACTATGAAACTATATAACTGTCAAAGTACAAACAATACTTCTTACAGCTACATGGTTATGTTTCACTTTTTTTCCTACGGAAAGTAAGGACAGGCAAATGTATAATTTTAACATCAATTCAGGAAAAGCTTTAAGAGTAAGATATCAAATATATTATGGAAAAGGGAAAAGGAACACAGTTATTTATCTGACTTGAAAACAGCACAGTGTCAAGTTAATTTAAAATTCAATTTCAGTTTAAAGCATTACAAGGAAGAAAGAATCCTATGTATCATAGGCTGTAAATTGAAATCCTTGCAAGGTTTTTGTCTGCCAACTAGCTGCGTATCAGCTATAAAGCTAGATTGCAGGTGCTTCTTTTAGGAGATTGGGCTGCAAGGCTCATATTCTGAAAAGTTCGTCATTTACTATTCCCAAAGGCATTTCATTTAAATTTTTTTTTATAGTCAGTTAGTTAATGGAAAGCTGGCAGTACAATGACCCAGAGGTAATTTCAGCAAGGTACAGTACGTGATGCAAAAGCACAGAGGGTCCTACCCTGTGGAAGTCACCAAGAAGGTGCACATTCATATAAACACATCTTCTATAAAAGCAAACATGTAAAAGCAGTTTGCCTGCAAAACCAGCTTTGAAGTTGACAGGAATTTAATAAATAAATCATGAAGTTTTTTCCCCTTTCTAGAAAATATACCTGCACAAAGATGTTTCATTTAAAATCTGCACAAAACCTTGAGCACAATGGTTTGAGGGAAGAGGCAGGATAATCCTCCCAGTTTTCTGAGCTGAGGGATAAACAAATTTGATAGAAAGGACATTTAATTCACCCCTGAACTCCAAAGTGAATGAAAGCCTACTCAAATTTGGTGCATATTATAAAAAAAGTGACTCAAGGACAACCGCTAGACTTCCAGCTTCAGAAGGCTCCTGCAAAGTGCACCAACCAGTCTGATCAGAAACGCAAATCCTGCTCAGAAAGGCAGATTCTTCTCCTCAGCCACCAGCCACTAACAACCCAGCTGGCCAGCAGACAGGAGCAGGGCTGGAAGGGCATAGAAAACCTGCACCAACAAAGAAAATAAATGTACATCCCTGACCTCCGCTCCTCCAAAAGAAAGGCAAAGAAAAGCTGCCATTTACAGCAGCTGGGCTGCTTTTATTTAGTCACATAGGCCTTGAACCTCCTTGTACAAACACTGTGAAACCTCAAAACCTTGCTGAGGGAGCAGATGAGCACCTTGGAAAGCTTTAGTTTTGTCAAAATGGAATGTAAGGTGTGTGCAAATTGGTAGTCAGGAAAGGGTAATATTTGAGGACATGAATTTATCTCCACTGACGTATTCACAGCTGGGAATCAGTATGAACAGCTTCCTCATGCTGATACATTCCACTTCTTTTTCAAATGGAAAGATGTGGAAAACATTATTAGAGGTGATAGAAAAGTGGTTTTGTACTGTAGTAATGGCTTTTATCCTATCTTTGAAAATGACATAATTTTGTGTAAATTTATCATATATACCCATTATATAGAGTTACATTTTTCATAAAACAATAATTTCTAAAAATGCTGGAAGATTTACAAACACTAAGGAGGGAGGGATTTGATACAGGTTGAGATGGAAAAAAACCCTTTTGCCCATAAATATTTTTTTTTTAAAATACACCTGGGCCCCTTCCTGCTCCCACAGCAATACATAAGTCTGTGGTTATGCCACTCCCCAGTCCCCTTCAATTCCCCACTTAAACCCTCACCACTTAAATGGCTTATTCACCTTTTTGCCTTACCATGCATTTTTGAACTTACAGCTCTAAGGTAAATTTCGAACAACTTTTGTTGGCACTTAGTAATATGGAAACTACCACCACTGCACCAATATTTATACACATGGAATTACAAAAATATACCATTTACCCTAATGTACTGCTTTTTCCCTGCTTCCTACTCTAGCAGAAAACATAAACAGGTTTAGCAGTGATAAGGAATCGACTTAGGATAACTTCACTATGCAGTGACCTAGTGAAAAAGGTTTACATCTGAATTATGCAGTGTCCTTTGCAGAATGGCCAAAACAAGCCTCACTTTGCTTAAATTTCTGTGAAAACTAAGAATCACCGTTTTAAAAAAACAAACACAAAAATAATCTAAATTTAAAACCATGCTTCATCTTTTACTAGGGAAACCAGACCACAGCACAGGGATGTTGCAAACAAGAGGACACAATAATTGCTTTTTTTCCAAGCTGTCCCTGACACAGCATGTGACTCTATTCTACGTTTTAGTAGAACATTTTTTGGTTGCCAGATGTTGCACAACTCAAAGAAGAAGGACTGGAAAAGCCAGCTGATCCAAGATAACTTGCCTTGGACTAAATCAGCCTGAGACTAGAATGTTCCTCACATGATGGAGAGAGCCTTCTGTGCAGGACTGGAGGCTTCAGATTTTTACCAGTTTGATGGAGTTCGGGAATTCAAGTTTTGTGAGACTCTGTAGCACTGTCTGATGCCATTTGATTGTGATATGGGCAAAACCAACTAGAAAAGGTGATCAGAGATGATCGTACACAGACACGACCACAGGGTTTTCATAGGAAGGCTCACAATGTACCATGGAGTGGGTAAAAGGATTAAATCCTGCATCAAACTCCATCCCACTGCACATGTAAGAACAAACAGTGGTGCAGCAGAAGACCAAAAGCAGCCTAAGACTTTACATTTAATTGTCAATCACTTCACTCGAAAAACTAAAAAGAGATAGTTTAAAAATAATTTTAAATGTTTCAGTTCTTCCCCTTACATTTGGTTTGCACACCAAAGTGATTTAAAAAAAAACTTTAAATATTCCAGTATTATGCAAAAAAACCTGTTTAAAGTATCGGTAGTACTTCAGAAAAAAAAATCTGAAAACTAAATATATAATCAAATTCTTTGAAGGCACTTTCTGTTCCTCTAAGACTTTTATACTAATTGGTGAGCCCCTCATTTAATCTCTTATCATTACTGATCATTTCTAAATGACTGAGATTTAGGATACACTATTTTAATACTGATGGTGTACATAATGAGATCAGATTTTTAAAAAGGTATTTATATTAGAGAAAGGCTTTGACAAAAAAATAGGAAGGCAGTTGTATATCATTAAGAGTGAGCCTGTTCAGATCATTACAATCACATTTGCTATTATTTTTTATATACCATTACATGGTATAGGTGAAAATCACAAAAATATATAAATCCTCAATACTAACACAAAATGCCTGCAGGTCCATTTATATCTCTTTCTCAGTATATACACAAAACTTTCAGTAAAGAGATGCTATAGAGGATAAACACATGCCACTTGTGATTAACTTAACCAGATCTAATTTGGGCAGCAAAAACATTAGGTACGTCAGGTACTTCCTAACTTGTTTATTGACCACTATCAGAAAAACAATTCAACATCCACGTCAGTACTGATATTCTAATTTTAGTGTGATCACTTTTTGTTCCCTATCTTGCCTGTGAAATACATAATTATGAAAAGTAATTATCATTATATATATATATATAGGTGTCAATAACTACTACTAAAATTCTGCTGCTTCATTTTTGTGCAGAAGTATATCTAGAGCTACTGCAGGTTGCCAATAATACTGCAGTGTGTCCATATGTTAGATCATACACAGCCTAAGCAAATGCTGAGGCACATCACCTTTCAGTAGTATAGCAGTTTCAGGCTTGGGCTGATTTTCCTACAGAAATACAACCAATTAGTATTCAATTTTGAGCCATACCAGAAACACTACTTCAATAGATTCAAGTGCCTTGATCATTTGCAGCAGCTCTTTTGAAGTGGCTAACCTGAAAAAATTAAACAGACAAGTATGCTTTATTTCTGTTCATTCCTGAGTTTATTGCAGCTCCTGCTTCTCTGCACTTCCCTGCTTCACTTGGGTCCAGTCCAAGCCATCCAGGCCTCCTAGGACAGGGAAGAATCCTTGACCCACGTTTGGAGGATAAACTTGTGGTGGGCTTCTGGGGTTTAGTGCAGGCAGCACGAGATCACCTGCACTGCTGCTCTTTCCAGGCTGATGACACTGAGGTCTCTGTGTAAAGTACTGTTTCTTCAGAAATACAACAATGTGAAGAGAGGCCTGGCCATATCAGGGAGTTAGCAGATCTGCATGGCTCACAAGGAGTCAAGTGCCTCCTGCATGAAAACCCTGGAAGAGCTTCCCTGGCTGCTCAGCCGAGCCTCAAGACTGTGTCTGGGAGACGTCATATGCTGCAGTTTGAAGTCCTTTTACCACAATCTACATAAAGGTAGGAAATATTTACAGTTCCTCTACAGGAAAAACTGTCTTTAGAACCTACAGTGGTATTTTATCACTTCACCTATTCAGGCTGGAGCACAAAGCCCAAGAGAGTTGGGAGAAAGAGATGCACATGCAGTCAGTCAACACCACAATCCCTGACAATGCTATGTATCTCCAAAGCACCTGCTGTTGTCCATATTGATTTCCCTGCTGAGGGAACCCCTATTCTATACCTATAATCCAATTGTTCCTGCAGAGACAATTGAAAGGTAAATGTAGACAGAGTTCTGTATGTTCCCAGCAGTCTTCCAAGAATTGTCCACAGATTTAGTCAACTAAGTACCTATTCAACTTGCTATCTCCATCTTAAACTTCTTATAAATAAGATATGAAGGATAAGAAGTTTTGATCCAACCAGAAAACACAATTTGTGCTGAAAGCTTGTGTTAGTGCTAGTTACCATTAAATCTCACAACTACAGTGCAAGGCAGCCTGAAGAGAAAATGTCCTTCTATTGCCAGGTATTAGTCAGTTCACAAATATGGTGTGCATAGGAATAAGAAAGTTAAGGTACACGATCAGTGCCAGGATACAAACACATTATGCCTCCACATTGTTATTCCAGTTCAAACACTCTCACCTACTCTAGTTCTGAAATGTATTAGCTTCACTTACGAGTAAATACAACTGTAATGAATTAGCATTCATTAAATAGACTACAAATAGAATAGACTACAAATAAATAAAGATGAGATTTTTTTTTTGTCTTTGACGGGGAACTATTACAAGAGACTTACATGTAGACAGAATGGCCATTTCCTAATACAGAATCCATCACTGTCACTTAACATATGACTTTCTTGTAATGCTGTGTTATGAGACAGAAAGTCAAATAATCTCTTTTGCTTTGATGAAAGCATGAGGAAGTTGACTCAGATAAAAGCAGAGAGTAATCTGTTTAAACAGCTTGGGTCCAAAGTCGAAAATTAAACAAAATCAATAACAAATACAGGCCTGCTGTATTTGGAATATGGAGAATCTGCCTTGAGCACAAAATAATAAAAAAAAAAGGATGAAATGCTGCTACAAAAATATTTCAGGCCAGAATGTTCTATATGTGAGGTTTGTGAAGACCCTCATTTGTTTGAATTTACATGAGTGTATTCATGTATAAATTGATATAACACACACTATTTCCTAATAATTATGTAGTTTAAGAAGGTTTTTGCTAATCTAGAGGTAATGAAGAATATCAGGGTAAATTGATATTTATTAGAAAAGTAAAGAAAGAAAAAAGTGAAAGCCCTCAATGTGTTCTGATTATTTAGGCTCCAATCTTTGGTAATACATTTCTGGCATATATCTATTCAGGTCAGGTT